>OZ012666.1:600000-897500 GCA_963942505.1 Lordithon lunulatus
TTAGTTGCCAAAATATATATAGATGTAAATTATATAAAGATGTATATAATGTATGTATAGTATCTGAATTATGTAATACATCAGATAACCAGTAGCAGAAATCATGTAATAGGTATCTAGTAATAGCTATCGAGTATCAAGCATCAGGTATTAGTATCAAGTAACAGGTATCAAGAATCAAGTATCGAGTATTAAGTATTGGTATCAAATAATAGCTATCGAGGAATAGGAATATCAGGTATTGATATCATGTAACATGTATCGGGGAACATATATTGAGTTTCTGGTATTTTTATACATAGAGTAACAGGTACTGTGTAACGGATATCGAGTAGCAGGAATCAGGTAATAGGTATTAGGGATCAGATATCGAGTATCAGGTGTTGAGGGTCGATTATCGATTATAAGTCAAAAATTTCAAAAATTTCAAAAATTTCATAAATTTTCAAAATTTTCAAAATTTTCAAAATTTTCAAAAATTTCAGAAACTTCAAAAATATTAAATTTCAAAAATATTAAATTCCAAAAATATTAAATTTCAAAAATATTAAATTCCAAAAATATTAAATTTCAAAAATATTAAATTTCAAAACTGTAATTCGGAGAGTCGTGTAGTGTCCACACCAGATATTTTGTTTTTTTATTTCTATGCGAGTGTTAGAACTTGATACATTAGACAATTGTCCCCAATTTTTTTCAAGTGTCAGGTACCAAGTCTTAAGTATCATGTAATTTAATTTAAAAATTAGTTACAACTAAACTAAAATTAAACTCAAAAGTACTACTAAATTTTTGAGTTAGATTTTCCATGCTATGCAATGGTTCGTTATTGTTGCTAGTGCAGAGACTGCACCGACTAGTCAAGGTGAGCGCTAGAGGAATGCGGCACACTCAATTAACAACATTTGTAATTGGCGTGTATTTAAAGTATTATTAACTAATGTGTGATTTATATTATGTGCGCATGGGAAAAACATTGCGCTCAGAGTTTTCCAATAAAGATACATGGAAAACTACTGTTCTGAATGTATTCATCTGTGTTTTTATTTCCATCTATCTATAAATTTAAAGCTTTTGCGATTTATATTATCTAAGTACTAGAATTAAGTGACAAACTAAACGTTAAAAACTAATGTGATTTTTTTTAGAAATTTTTATTTCATGATTATTTTTTTTTTTTAAATTTACTAGGCAATCAAAATAAAATATTTTGGATATAAAGTGGATGTGAAGGTATTTTTCATAATTTAAATTAAAAATTTTCCCGCACTAGCATACTAGGGACCTATATGGAAATCGGACAGTACAGTCAGACGCTAAAAAACGATATACAGGGTGATCTACTAGCTCTATGACAAACTCTGTCAATGTTGTTAAATGTGTCTTCACACTCTTAACTTGTTGCTAAGGATTTATTGAACAATAACAACTTAGGATGAAATAAATTATAGTAATAGGTATAAAGGCTCAGATATCGAGTATCAGGTGTCGAGTATCGAGTATCGAGTATCGAGTATCGAGTATCGAGTATCGAGTATCGAGTATCGAGTATCGAGTATCGAGTATCGAGTATCGAGATTCGAATATAAGTGAATGAGTTTATAATAAAGTAAAAAGTAAAAATACATAGTATGTAATAGGATGAAATAAATTATTTTACTGTTATATTCCCTTATTATAGCCGCTTTCGTTTATCGTTCTAGAGCTGTTCGTAGCAGGCCTAAAACAGCCCGGAACAGCTCCTACGATAAACGAAAGTGGCTTTTATAAGCTTATGTATTATTCTGATATTATTATCAGAATAATTAAAATGTAGATAATCAGAATTTTAACAACATACAGCCTATTATTTTAATATATATATATATATATATATATATATATATATATATATATATATATTAAATCTATTTATATGTATGTGTGCCAAATTTGTCAACTAGTGACCACTGTGTAACTGGTGCGACCTTTGGTGCGACCTTGCTACTACTACGACTGGATGTTTTATTACTAGTTACATTAAAAATTATGTAGCTTGGAATGCCATAAAACATATTTTCCTACGCAAACGTAAACAGGCTGAAAACAAAGGCCAGATTATTGAAATATTATATTGTGACAGACTCACTAATGCGAAATTAGTGTTACATATTACATGGACTTAACAGGAATCGACTAATTGTAATCGTATGCCGAACAATATTAATAACATGCGTCAATTGCAATGGGAAATAATAATAGTAATAACAATAATAAAACAATGTACCACATAAGTTACTAATTAATAAATATCAGTATTGGGATTTTTGCTTTACATCAATAATATGGTAGAAGCATTCGATTAAATAAATAAATTGTGTTTTTCAGCGATCGCTATTGTTATGGGCTATAAAGCCTTCATGTTTTATAGCGATGGAGTAATAGCGTTAGTTAGAAATGAGGGAAGGAAAGTTGGTTCAAGACCAACCAAACTGAAATGCTCATTGCCCGATGTATATTTATAATATGTAAAAAAGAAAAATCGTACTTAAAATATTGTAATGTTAAAATAAACGCCCATCTAGACGTTTATTTTAACATTACAATATTTTAAGTACGATTTTTCTCTTCTTTTTTATGTTGACATTTTTTGACATTTTTTGACATTTTTTGACATTTTTAACATTTTTGACATTTATTTTTACTTTTTTAACTTTATTTTTTGACATGCAAAACACTTGTACCCATACAAAAAACTGTATTCTACTTTAATATGTAAAAAAGCAAAATCATCAAATGTTATTTCAAAACAAAAATAAACGCCTAGATGAGAAATTTAACCTTTTGCACTGTCACTGTCACTGTCACTAATTCTTAAAAATATATTAGAAACAATGTAGTGCATAGTCATTTGAGTCATTTGAGATAGTGGACGGGCATAGTTTGGTTGGTGGGGGCCGCCCGCCCACCCCACCTTTGCTCGCATAGTTTTTTTCAATAGATACAAATGTATTATATTATTGAAACCATACCAAGGAGAGTGTTATCCCATGGAAAAACTATGCGAACAAAGGTGGGGTGGGCGGGCGGCCCCCACCAACCAACCTATGCCCGTCCACTATTTTAAATGGCTTGAACTATGCATTACATTATTTTTCACATGTATTTTTTTAATTAGTCTTCAATTAATAAATGACATTAATTTAATCATAAAAAATTATGGATAAATAGTGTAGTGCATAGTTCAAGCCATTTGAAATAGTGGATGGGTATAGTTTGGTTGGTGGGGGCCGCCCGCCCACCCCACCTTTGTTCGTATAGTTTTTTCATAGGATAACACTCTTCTTGGAATAGTTTAAACAATATAAAACGTCTGTATCCATTGAAAAAACAATGCGAGCAAAGGTGGGGTGGGCGGGCGGCCCCCACCAACCAACCTATGCCCGTCCACTATTTCAAATGACTTGAACTATGCACTATACTGTTATCCGTTACTTTTAATTCATCCATGAATTTCATTTGTTAATTTACGCCTACTTCGTAAAAATATGTGAGAAACAATGTAGTGCATAGTTCAAGTTATTTGAAATAGTGAACGGTCATAGTTTGGTTGGTAAAGGAAACCCGCCTACCCCACTAGGAGAAACGGATAATAATGTAGTGCATAGTTAAAGTCGTTTAAAATAGTGGATGGGTATAGTCAGGTTGGTAGGGGCCACCCGCCCACCCCACCTTTGCTCGCATAATTTTTTCAATGGATACAGACGTTTTATATTGTTTAAACTATTCCAAGAGTGTTATCCTATGAAAAAACTATACGAGGGGCGGGCGGCCCCCGCCAACCAAACTATACCCGTCCACTATTTCAAATGGCTTGAACTATGCACTACACTATTTATCCATAATTTTTTATGATTAAATTAATGTCATTTATTAATTGAAGACTAATTAAAAAAATACATGTGAAAAATATGTAATGCATAGTTCAAGCCATTTAAAATAGTGAACGGGTATAGTTTTTTTTTGTCACTGTCACTGTCACTGTCACTGTCACTGTCACTGTCACTGTCACTGTCACTGTCACTGTCACTGTCACTGTCACTGTCACTGTCACTGTCACTGTCACTGTCACTGTCACTGTCACTGTCACTGTCACTGTCACTGTCACTGTCACTGTCACTGTCACTGTCACTGTCACTGTCACTGTCACTGTCACTGTCACTGTCACTGTCACTGTCACTGTCACTGTCACTGTCACTGTCACTGTCACTGTCACTGTCACTGTCACTGTCACTGTCACTGTCACTGTCACTGTCACTGTCACTGTCACTGTCACTGTCACTGTCACTGTCACTGTCACTGTCACTGTCACTGTCACTGTCACTGTCACTGTCACTGTCACTGTCACTGTCACTGTCACTGTCACTGTCACTGTCACTGTCACTGTCACTGTCACTGTCACTGTCACTGTCACTGTCACTGTCACTGTCACTGTCACTGTCACTGTCACTGTCACTGTCACTGTCACTGTCACTGTCACTGTCACTGTCACTGTCACTGTCAACTGTTACTGTCACTGTCACTGTCACTGTCACTGTCACTGTCACTGTCACTGTCACTGTCACTGTCACTGTCACTGTCACTGTCACTGTCACTGTCACTGTCACTGTCACTGTCACTGTCACTGTCACTGTCACTGTCACTGTCACTGTCACTGTCACTGTCACTGTCACTGTCACTGTCACTGTCACTGTCACTGTCACTGTCACTGTCACTGTCACTGTCACTGTCACTGTCACTGTCACTGTCACTGTCACTGTCACTGTCACTGTCACTGTCACTGTCACTGTCACTGTCACTGTCACTGTCACTGTCACTGTCACTGTCACTGTCACTGTCACTGTCACTGTCACTGTCACTGTCACTGTCACTGTCACTGTCACTGTCACTGTCACTGTCACTGTCACTGTCACTGTCACTGTCACTGTCACTGTCACTGTCACTGTCACTGTCACTGTCACTGTCACTGTCACTGTCACTGTCACTGTCACTGTCACTGTCACTGTCACTGTCACTGTCACTGTCACTGTCACTGTCACTGTCACTGTCACTGTCACTGTCACTGTCACTGTCACTGTCACTGTCACTGTCACTGTCACTGTCACTGTCACTGTCACTGTCACTGTCACTGTCACTGTCACTGTCACTGTCACTGTCACTGTCACTGTCACTGTCACTGTCACTGTCACTGTCACTGTCACTGTCACTGTCACTGTCACTGTCAGCAGGTTTTAAAAGTCACACAAAAAAACTGTAAAACAAATTGCAATAATTAACTTTTTCTATTATTAAATAATCGTCATTCAATAAAAATCATAATTATATCAATAAGCATTTTCCATTATAAACATTTGTTTTTAATAACTGTATATTATACTAACTTACTGTAGATGACAAAAAATATAGTTTTTAAATGATCCAAGAAGTCACTTGAATTGTTTAAAAATGCGCAGTAAAGTATGTTGCAGTGTTCAAGACGCTTGAAAATAGTTTAAGTGGTCATCAAACTATTTTCAAGCGACTTGTGAATACTGCAACATACTTTACTGCGCAATTTTAAACAATTCAAGTGACTTTATTGATTAATTTGTTGATTATTCTTTTTAATTAAAACCTAGTTGGTCACACTAGGTGATAAAATTCCACAACATATATTAATATAAGTTATGATGTAATAAAAAATATTTTTATTATTATTATTAATATATAATTTAATTAATGACACTATTAATTTGATTGTGCTCTTTTTTGTATTGTACGCGTATTGGTTTTATTTATAATTTTTGCACGATCTCCACATAACTAGAGAGACGATAAAGTGTATTGTATGTGTGTGTGTGGAAGGGGGCTCGCGAATTTGACTGACGGTCAGTCAGTTTAAAGTCGACTAACGAAGGTGTGCGCGGATTCAGTTAGTGAGTGGCGTGCACTTAAGATCACCGCAGGACTGTCCCACTGCTGTTACGGTTTACCTGTTCACACTTTCGCAGGCGCAACGGAGACGGCAACAGGTACGATAGTGGGAACATTTTATATATGTATATGTATATGGATAAAACACGCACATGGGCATGCGTTCGAAAATACGTTAAGCGCCAAAAAAAATTTTTTAGTTTAAATTCTTTATTTAGACACATATAGAAAAGTAAAATACACTATTAGATTATAGAATTTCAAAGTCAGTCGATAAAAACTATTATTATTATTATATAAAATAATAAAATATTGAATGAAATTATATAAAATTAAAATACACTATTAGATTGTAGAATTTCAAAGTCGGTCAATAAAAGCTATTATTAATATTCTTATCATTAAATGTAAAAGTAAAATATGACTGATTGAAATTTTAAATTATTATGATACATATATTGTGATATGTTTCATTTTTTGTAGCATTTAAGATGTAAATCAGTAATTCTTAACCTTTTTAAAGTTACGGAGCAGTTTTGATTGAAAAAATAATTTGAGAAAAATTTCACGTTTTTTACGTTTTACTCATTTTACACGTTTTTTTCATGTATTTTCCCTTTGTTTTCGGTTTTCACATTTTATCATATACACACAAATATTTTCCAAAAATATTTTATTTCGACTATATTAGTCATAATAATAATAATAATAATAATAATAATAATAATGTTTATTGCCCAACAGATGACTCCACTTGGAGGACAACAAAATATCATACAAATAACAATAACAAAAAACGTAAAGAAAAGTCAAAATTAGCAATTCGAGATTGTTTCAAATTGAACCGGAAAAGCTACAGGCCTTGGCAAATTTTTTAAACTTGAAAAATTATATTTAATTTTAGAAAGTTGTATTTGATCTCATTTTGTAGATCTTTTAATCCAAAGAAAATTACGAAACAATATTGTTATAAAAAGTGTACCGGTGTGGTGTTAAAGCCGAAGAAGTGAATAAAATAAAAATAAATCCGATTTCAGCCTATAGGTTAAACAATTTTGAACCAAATAAAAAATCTTTGCACAATTTTTCGCTAAAATAAAAGATAAACCAGTGACAAATTTAATTTGAAAAGTGATAAAAATCGGTAAAATTATCAAAACCTCCTCCGTTGCGTCAAAGCAGGGGTCGTCATAGCAGTGGCATGACACTGAAACCAAGTTATTTGATTTGAAATATAGTCTAGATTACAGAAAAAGTGTCTAGATTACCGGAAAAGTGTCTAGATTGCTTCAAATGGAATCGGAGAAGCAAATGTTTCGAACTTGGAAAATTTTAATTAGTTGTGCTTGATATCATTTTGTAGGTATTTGAATTCCAAAGAAAATTACGAAAAAACATTGTTATAAAAAGTGTACCGTTCTAGCGGTAAAGCCGAAAAAGTGAATAAAAATAAAATGAAAATTGTTCAATCAATATCAACTTTAGCCCATTAGATAGACAATTTTGAACCTAATAAAAAAATCTTAGTACAATGTTTCCCTAAAACGAAAGATAAAGCCGTCACAAATTATTTGTCTGCGAATCTACAAGTAGGCTCATTGAATTGTTTTTATGATTAATAAAACTCTTAGCAATAACGACTATCTCTCTATCACAAGACGCTTTATAAAAATCATGATTAATTAAATTATTGCTATCTTTTGAATGACTCCTAAAATCTCTATGAATGATACAAAATTAATTAATGATTCGGCGGTTGTAATTATTATTGTATCTTGTATCGTCTTCCTAATGCTCCTACTCATTGAGATGATTAAATTAGTAATAAAACAAGCAATAAATTATGCACACACAGAATGAAAATGATATTAGATTATAAAAAAAAACTTGTTTATCGTATTTATGTTGATTAAAGTTTTTAATTATAAACATCTGCAACGTTATTGTTATATCATCTTATTGACAATACTAACTATGTTTTTTTGTACTATAATGTGTGGAAACCAATTAATAATAGTAGTAGTATTAGTTTTTTTTTTACAAATTTCTAACTGGCTATTGACCCTCGGACCATTCTGCTGTATGTTAGTGACATTTAAATATTGAATAAAAAAAAACATAAAAAGTATAAGAAATGCCAAAATGTTAAAATGACAGTATGTTAAAATGACAGAATGTTAAAATGTCAAAATGTCAAAATGTCAAAATGTCAAAATATTGAAATGTCAAAATGCCTAAAAGTTAAAAAGGCATTATGTCAAAACGTGAAAATGTCAAAATATCATAACTGTCATGTTAAAAATGTCAAAAAAGATAAAAAGTCTAAAAAAGTAAAACATGTTAAAAAAGTCAAGTCAATTTCCAAAATGTTAAAAAAAGTAAAAAATGTCAAAAAACGTTAAGAAAGCAAAAAAGTAAAAAAAAAACAAAAATGTCAAAAATGTCAAAATGCCTAAAAGTTAAAAAGGCATTATGTCAAACCGTAAAAATGTCAAAACGTGAAAATGTCAAAATATAATAACTGTCATGTTAAAAAAGTCTAAAAAAGTCAAAAATATCAACAATTTCCAAAATGTCAAAAATGTTTAAAAAAATGTCAAAAACGTTAAGAAAGCAAAAAAGTAAAAAAAAAAACAAAAATGTCAAAAATGTCAAAAAATTAAAATGTTAAAATGCCTAAAAGTTAAAAAGGCATTATGTCAAACCGTGAAAATGTTAAAACGTGAAAATGTCAAAATATCATAACTGTCATGTTAAAAAAGTCAAAAATTTCAAAAAAGTCAAACATGTTAAAAAAGTCAAAAATATCAACAATTTCCAAAATGTCAAAAATGTTAAAAAAAAGTAAAAAATGTCAAAAACGTTAAGAAAGCAAAAAAGTAAAAAAAAAACAAAAATGTCAAAAACGTCAAAAAATTAAAATGTCAAAATGCCTAAAAGTTGAAAAGGCATTATGTCAAACCGTAAAAATGTCAAAACGTGAAAATGTCAAAATATCATAACTGACATGTTAAAAAAGTCTAAAAAAGTCAAAAATTTCAAAAAAGTCAAACATGTTAAAAAAGTCAAAAATGTTGATATTTTTTCCAAAATGTCAAAAATGTTAAAAAGAAAAGTAAAAAATGTCAAAAACGTTAAGAAAGTAAAAGAGTAAAAAAAAAATGTCAAAAATGTCAAAAAATTAAAATGTCAAAATGCCTAAAAGTTAAAAAGGCATTATGTCAAACCGTGAAAATGTCAAAACGTGAAAATATCAAAACGTGAAAATGTCAAAACGTGAAAATGTCAAAACGTGAAAATTTCAAAATATCATAACTGTCATGTTAAAAAAGTCTAAAAGTCAAAAATTTCAAAAAAGTCAAACATGTTAAAAAAGTCAAAAATATCAACAATTTCCAAAATGTCAAAAATGTTTAAAAAAAAGTAAAAAATGTCAAAAACGTTAAGAAAGCAAAAAAGTAAAAAAAAATGTCAAAAAATATAAAAAGTTGAAAAAATCGAAAATGCTATACAAAATTAAATCAATCATGTAATTCGAAAAGTCGTGTGGTGCCCAAACCAGATATTTTTTATGGAAAAAGTTACTAAACAACAGTGTATGTTAATTGAAAACAAACCATTTTATTTTCCTGAGTAGAAGTTTTAGAAAAATTACAAAATATACGATAGTTTATACATTTGCATAAAACACACCATAATTAAAATATTTATTAGAATATTGCATTCACCTTCAAACGCATATATTTTTTATTTCTTCGTTCTTTAGCGGCCGCATTTTCGTCGTGTGTTGCAACCTCTTGCGACACGCGTGTCCGCGATTATAAATTAATTACGAACGGTCAATTAGGAATCCTGCGCGACTATGACGTCGATACACCAATATATTTTAGCACGTCATAAATGCAAATAAATAACTTTATGTGATTATTACGAGCGCATTGTTTGGCGACATTTATTGCGCCCGTGTCAATAATAGATGATCAATAATATTTTCGCATGAAATTGCTTACGACGTTGATGTTTTGTTCATTTATTTCAATTAGATTATTTTTTCATCATACCATTTTAAACACAATTAGTTTTAATGGGGGCTAGCTATATGCGATTTAAATAGTTTTTGGGAGAAGCTAAATAAATAATAATAATTACGTCAAGTCACGATTAGGATTAATAATTTTTCAAAAATATTTCGTCGTTCAAAATTATATCCACCGATATCTAGAGAATTATTTCTATAAGCAATTGCATGGACAAATTGAAAACGTCATTGTGACAGAAATTGCCAAATCAAATGTGTAAAATGAAAATGTGAAAAATGAAAATGCCTAAATGTAAGTAAATATGTTAAAATTCCAAAATGTAAAAATGTCAGAATGCAAAAATGTTAAAATGTTAAAATGTAAATGTTAAAATATAAATGTTAAAATGTTAAAATGGCAAAAATGTCAGAATGCCAAAAAATTAAAAAGTTAAAAAATCAATGTTATAACGTGAAAATGTTAAAAATTTCAAAAAAAGTAAAAAATTTCATAAATGTCAAAAAGTAAAAAAAAAATGTCAAAAAAGTAAAAAATCTCAAAAATGTCAAAAATGACAAAAATGACAAAAATGACAAAAATGTCAAAAATGTCAAAAATGTCAAACATGTCAAACATGTCAAACACGTCAAACACGTCAAACACGTCAAACACGTCAAACACGTCAAAAATGTCAAAAATGTCAAAAATGTCAAAAATGTCAAAAATGTCAAAAATGTCAAAAATGTCAAAAATGTCAAAAATGTCAAAAATGTCAAAAATGTCAAAAATGTCAAAAATGTCAAAAAAGTCAAAAATGTCAAAAAAGTCAAAAATGTCAAAAATGTCAAAAATGTCAAAAATGTCAAAAATGTCAAAAATGTCAAAAATGTCAAAAATGTCAAAAATGTCAAAAATGTCAAAAATGTCAAAAATGTCAAAAATGTCAAAAATGTCAAAAATGTCAAAAATGTCAAAAATGTCAAAAATGTCAAAAATGTCAAAAATGTCAAAAATGTCAAAAATGTCAAAAATGTCAAAAATGTCAAAAATGTCAAAAATGTCAAAAATGTCAAAAATGTCAAAAATGTCAAAAATGTCAAAAATGTCAAAAATGTCAAAAATGTCAAAAATGTCAAAAATGTCAAAAATGTCAAAAATGTCAAAAATGTCAAAAATGTCAAAAATGTCAAAAATGTCAAAAATGTCAAAAATGTCAAAAATGTCAAAAATGTCAAAAATGTCAAAAATGTCAAAAATGTCAAAAATGTCAAAAATGTCAAAAATGTCAAAAATGTCAAAAATGTCAAAAATGTCAAAAATGTCAAAAATGTCAAAAATGTCAAAAATGTCAAAAATGTCAAAAATGTCAAAAATGTCAAAAATGTCAAAAATGTCAAAAATGTCAAAAATGTCAAAAATGTCAAAAATGTCAAAAATGTCAAAAATGTCAAAAATGTCAACAAAAGTTAAAAAAGGCTAATAAAAAGTGAAAAAGTTAGAGAATTGTTTCTATAAGGCATTATTAGTCACTTTTAGAGCATATTTTTGATTTCCCCAATTATCTCAATTGTATACTGTAATTATAATGAGATAACTATGAAATAACTTTGGATTTGATCTTAACTATACAGGGTGTTAACTCTTCTAAATTTCAATGTCCTTACAACGTTTCTAATGCTTGAGTATCCCTGGAATAGAGCATTATTGTAAAATAATATTCGGTACATAATTAATCATTAATTGGATGATTTAATACTTTTTAAAAAGAGTATTATCGCGTTAAATCTTAATTGAATGTGAATTACAAGATTTATTTTTAGTTACATTTAATCTTATTTTAGTCATGTAAGGTATATATGTTGTATTTTAATGTATTTTCAAGGGTCAGTCCCGTTTAATAGTATTATTATGATTTGATGGTATTTTAAATATTATTATATGCCCTTAATAGATTGACATGCAATAAGTAACACTCTGTATATTGCTTGTACATATTGTTGAGTATTAGTATTTAGTATTTATAAAAGTAATAAATACAAACTGTTTCATTTATCATATGTGTAAACGAAATTATTAGCACAAATAAATAAATTAGAATGGAATGTGAAGCTTACTCCCAATGGAAATTTATTTGATCTCACGATATATACTATTACAGAAATAGAAGAAAAAAACTTGAAATCGTTTTGAAACATCATTAAAATCTACTAATGAGGCCAATGCCATACGATTCATTTATTGTACGTTGTGATTTAACAAACAATCCGGTACTTCAATTGCCGGGAACTGAACAAAATCAAGTCTGTATGTATGTGCAATTATCAATAAGAATCCAGATTATAGCGGATTAGAACCTTATCAATATCTAGAACAATGTGATTTCCTCCAATGTTCCATATAGAAAAAGGCCGTGGCATCCTTGTTTTTAATTAAATTATCTACACAACTGTTTAATGAAACTTTCCACTAATTGATGATCAAACAAAATTGTGTAAATAAAATAATTGTTTCGATCTATAGAAAATTTATACAAAATGTACAAAAAAATATAGGAAATTTCGAAATTTGATGGTTCCTAACTTTTTTTTAAAAGTCCTTATTGTAATACAGCAGAATAAAAGCTTAAATAAAATTGTCAAAACCAAAATAGTTCTTTCTATATATGAAAATATGAAAATATGAAAATATGAAAATATGAAAATATAAAAATATGAAAATATGAAAGTATGAAAATATGAAAATATGAAAATATGAAAATATGAAAATATGAAAATATGAAAATATGAAAATATGAAAATATGAAAATATGAAAATATGAAAATATGAAAATATGAAAATATGAAAATATGAAAATATGAAAATATGAAAATATGAAAATATGAAAATATGAAAATATGAAAATATGAAAATATGAAAATATGAAAATATGAAAATATGAAAATATGAAAATATGAAAATATGAAAATATGAAAATATGAAAATATGAAAATATGAAAATATGAAAATATGAAAATATGAAAATATGAAAATATGAAAATATGAAAATATGAAAATATGAAAATATGAAAATATGAAAATATGAAAATATGAAAATATGAAAATATGAAAATATGAAAATATGAAAATATGAAAATATGAAAATATGAAAATATGAAAATATGAAAATATGAAAATATGAAAATATGAAAATATGAAAATATGAAAATATGAAAATATGAAAATATGAAAATATGAAAATATGAAAATATGAAAATATGAAAATATGAAAATATGAAAATATGAAAATATGAAAATATGAAAATATGAAAATATGAAAATATGAAAATATGAAAATATGAAAATATGAAAATATGAAAATATGAAAATATGAAAATATGAAAATATGAAAATATGAAAATATGAAAATATGAAAATATGAAAATATGAAAATATGAAAATATGAAAATATGAAAATATGAAAATATGAAAATATGAAAATATGAAAATATGAAAATATGAAAATATGAAAATATGAAAATATGAAAATATGAAAATATGAAAATATGAAAATATGAAAATATGAAAATATGAAAATATGAAAATATGAAAATATGAAAATATGAAAATATGAAAATATGAAAATATGAAAATATGAAAATATGAAAATATGAAAATATGAAAATATGAAAATATGAAAATATGAAAATATGAAAATATGAAAATATGAAAATATGAAAATATGAAAATATGAAAATATGAAAATATGAAAATATGAAAATATGAAAATATGAAAATATGAAAATATGAAAATATGAAAATATGAAAATATGAAAATATGAAAATATGAAAATATGAAAATATGAAAATATGAAAATATGAAAATATGAAAATATGAAAATATGAAAATATGAAAATATGAAAATATGAAAATATGAAAATATGAAAATATGAAAATATGAAAATATGAAAATATGAAAATATGAAAATATGAAAATATGAAAATATGAAAATATGAAAATATGAAAATATGAAAATATGAAAATATGAAAATATGAAAATATGAAAATATGAAAATATGAAAATATGAAAATATGAAAATATGAAAATATGAAAATATGAAAATATGAAAATATGAAAATATGAAAATATGAAAATATGAAAATATGAAAATATGAAAATATGAAAATATGAAAATATGAAAATATGAAAATATGAAAATATGAAAATATGAAAATATGAAAATATGAAAATATGAAAATATGAAAATATGAAAATATGAAAATATGAAAATATGAAAATATGAAAATATGAAAATATGAAAATATGAAAATATGAAAATATGAAAATATGAAAATATGAAAATATGAAAATATGAAAATATGAAAATATGAAAATATGAAAATATGAAAATATGAAAATATGAAAATATGAAAATATGAAAATATGAAAATATGAAAATATGAAAATATGAAAATATGAAAATATGAAAATATGAAAATATGAAAATATGAAAATATGAAAATATGAAAATATGAAAATATGAAAATATGAAAATATGAAAATATGAAAATATGAAAATATGAAAATATGAAAATATGAAAATATGAAAATATGAAAATATGAAAATATGAAAATATGAAAATATGAAAATATGAAAATATGAAAATATGAAAATATGAAAATATGAAAATATGAAAATATGAAAATATGAAAATATGAAAATATGAAAATATGAAAATATGAAAATATGAAAATATGAAAATATGAAAATATGAAAATATGAAAATATGAAAATATGAAAATATGAAAATATGAAAATATGAAAATATGAAAATATGAAAATATGAAAATATGAAAATATGAAAATATGAAAATATGAAAATATGAAAATATGAAAATATGAAAATATGAAAATATGAAAATATGAAAATATGAAAATATGAAAATATGAAAATATGAAAATATGAAAATATGAAAATATGAAAATATGAAAATATGAAAACATGAAAATATGAAATATCAAATGTCAAAAATGTTTTACAAAATTAAATAGATCATATAATTCGGAACGTCATGTGGTGTCTACACCAGATATTTTTACTTTCGGAATACAGCACTGTTATGTATTATTATATATTATGTATTAATCGATTATTTTTGTGTGTTATTATTTTACATTGTATAATTAAATAATTAAATTAATTTGTTAATGAACAGTAAATTGAAAATTATCCTATCCTAAAGCTGGGACTGGTTATAACTGGAATATAAGTTTGAGACCACATTTCACTCGTGTGTAAATTAATATTAGAAGTAATTTTTTAATAATTGTAAAAACCAGAATTAAACAATAATTTGTACAACACTTTAAACATATATAATTAACTCCATCCTAATAATTATGAACAAAATCATTATTAGAAATTATCAGAGTTGTTTTGTGGTGCATCGATAATTAGTATTAACTACAGGAAACATATTTTCATTCCACCACCCGGCATTGTTACCGTGGGATAGCGCGTGCCCATTAATTTCGAAAAACATTCCATCGGTTAATTATCGTTATGCAATTATAAAAATACGGCATTTAGTTTTACTATTGCTCGGCCTTGTAAAACAACAAATGTGGATAAAATCGGATTCAAACCAATTTAGGTAACGTGAAACCAATTGCGCTCGCGGGGCCTGTGTAAACGCGCAAAAATATTCGCACGCGAACTACTTGCTGTAAATTGTAAAAAAAACATGTTAATTTACTGTTAAGTTATTAGATCATGAATTATTTACGATGGATTTTATTTTAAATTGTATAATTTCAAATACAAGCCATTAAAAGTGTAACATTAAAATTATACAGATATAATTTTAATGCTACAGATATAAATTTAATGATACACTTTTAATTTAGTTTGAAATTTTTCAATTAGTAAAAAAGTATTTTAGTTCTTCTACTTCTTGCTTTAGGACGAGTCCTGTTATTTTCCAACTTCTTCAATTCTTTTTAGGTAAATAAAAATCCTAATAAATAAAATAAATCCTAATAAATCCTAATGTAGACTGATAAGGAGCACCTTCTAAATTTTGTTTCTTGAAAATAGCATTGTTATATACAAGGTGATGCAACAAAGTTACATTTTTTTAAATGGAAACATATTTGCTTTTTTTTCCGTTTCAAGTGACATTATCTCAAAAACTATTGCAATTAGACCCATTATTTCTTATATTATTTTGCACTATTTTTAACGTGCCTTTGAAATTTGTAAGAAAAAAATATATGTTGATATTTAAAAATTATAACTTTGATGCATCTGTATATGATAATGCTATTTTCAAGAAAATTATTTTAGAGTCACCTTGTATATGTCAATGCTATTTTCAAGGTGCTCCTTACTTAGTCTACCTGAGCTATTTTTTGCTTTTTACACATGGAGAATTTCTTTAAAGTTGGCGATATAAATAATTCATCATACCCCATCAAACGATGTGTATTTCATCTAGTAATAATATAAATATCTATTCTTTCATAATTTTTTTTTTCATTCGCTTCTATTTATTACCATTATTGTCAGTTCTTTTGCTTCCTTCCAGTGTTTTCCTTTTGTTTCTGCTAGTTATATAGATATAGCTTCATCCCATTTTTTTCTTAGTCTTCCTTTTTTCTTGTTTTTGATTATATAATAAATCTCGATTTAACTAACCATTTGACGTTAAATAACTGGAATTCATATGTAGAGTATTATTCTATTTGGGTTTTTTTTGTATAATAATTTCATTGTGGTCAGACATTATTTGTCGGACATGCAAAATATTCGGTTTCACTGTTATAATAGTAGGAGTAGCGGTCATCTTGGGAATTTTGAAGGTTGTAGTACCTGCCTCTATAGTCTACATACACACACAAAATTTGTTGTGTTAAATTGGTTGGATGAGTCTGGTGGAAACAAATAATTTAAAAACATCACAGTCACAAAACTCGAAACCATATTTTTGTCTAATGTCATCTAATTAAATTTGTTTTGAATTTTGTTTTAATTAGGGCAGTTTCTAATTTTATTCTACTATGTCAAGATACAATAGTTACCCATTAAACGGCCGATTGAAAATGTTTTAATCAAATTAAAAAATCATTAATTTTATTCTTTATGTTTTTAATTTTTGTTCATAAAAAATTATAGCATTTTGGTGCTATCGTTGATTGAAGTATTTATAAAAAAAATTGTTAAAAACATCCAAAAAAAGTCAAATATAGCAAAGTCAAAATAGTCAAAAATGTCAAAAATGTCAAAAAAAGATTAAAATATAAATTAAGTAAGTAAATAAATAAATTAAAATTTAAAAAAATGTAAAAAACATCAAAAAGGCAAAAATAGCGAAGTTAAAAAGTTAAAAAAATTTAAAAAAGTAAAAAATGTAAAGTAAGTAAATAAATACATAAATTTAAAAAAAAATTGTTAAAAACATCAAAAAAAAGTCAAGTATTGCAAAGTCAAAATAGTCAAAAATGTCCAAAACGTCAAAAAAGGTCAAAAATATAAAGTGAGTAAATAAATAAATAAATTAAAATTTAAAAAAAAATAATGTTAAAAACAAAAGACAAAAATGACAAAGTTAAAAAAGTCAAAATGTAAAAAAAAAATTTAAAAAGGCAAAAAGGAAAAAAGGCAAAAATGTAAAGTAATTAAATAAATTAATTAAATAAAAATGTTAAAAAAATAAAAAAAAGGCAGAAATGGCAAAGTTAAAAAAGTTTAAAAAAAAGGTCAAAAATGTAAAGTAAGTAAATAAATAAATTTAAAAAAAATATTAAAAACATCAAAAAAAAAGTCAAATATGGCAAAGTCAAAATAGTCAAAAGTGTCAAAAAACTCAAAAACGAGGTCAAAAATTTAAAGTAAGTAAGTAAATAAAGAAATAAATTAACATAAAGAAATAAATAAAAATATAAAAATAATGTTAAAACATCAAAAAAAAGGTAAAAAGGCAAAGTTATAAAAGACAAAAATGTCAAAAAATTAAAAAAAGGCAAAAATGTAAAGTAAGTAAATAAATAAATAAATAATAATAAAAGTGTCAAAAACATCCAAAAAAATTCAAATATGGCAAAGTCAAAATAATCAAAAAAGGTCAACAATATAAAGTAAGTTAATAAATAAATAAAATTTAAAATAAATATTGTTAATAATAATAATTGATATAAACTTCTTATGGCAAAGATTTCCATTACAATACTTTCACTCTACGACAGAAGCAAATAATTTGCAATACAGTTTATTTTGCAATATGCAAAAAAAAAATGAAATACAAATCTAGGACATGATTCTTGATCAATTCGCCAATTTCTCTATACAGTCGCGAAACGAAATAATCATTTAATATTCGGATTATTATTCATAACGGTCGCCCCGAAGCAATCAGATTAAAGCAATTAAGATAATTGCTGTTATTTGTAATATTAATCGAGTTATTAAATAATAGGAAATACCAGTTATATACCAGAAATTATAAACTAAAACCCCTGAAGGTGATAATGTTTGCAAAAAAAAATGCAAAACCGCAGCATATGTTTTTAATTAATAAAGAAAAACTAAATCGGAAGAAAAAAAATTGCGAGACGGTAAATTAAATTAATTTAATTAACTTTACTGTACTCATACAATTTATAAGAATATCTAGTGTGACCAACACATTTTTTTAAATTAATTTATTAATGTATGTATGTATGTATGTATGTATGTATGTATGTATGTATGTATGTATGTATGTATGTATGTATGTATGTATGTATGTATGTATGAAATTTAAAATACTTTATAAAATAAAATCGACGTGGCTGAGATACTTTTTTCTTCTAAAACTAAATAATTCTATATATAATTTTAAAAAATGAATGAATATTTCTATTTTACATTTATCTCTTTTTGGTTTTAGAATGGAAGATAAGAGTAAGTCGACGCCGGAAACGGCGAAGAAGCAGCAACCGATCTTTTGGTTGAAATCCAACCGTGTGGACACAGAAAATGGGTAAGTCCACATATAAATAAGAATAAAAACAACGATATAACACTGATTGGTGTGTTTTGCCTTATTTTAGAACAATCGACAAAAAGACGCCAGTGAAAGAAAGCAAAGAAATTGATGACCAGGCCAAGGGCGGCAGCACAGAATCTGTACAGTTTCCTACAACGTAAGTCAATACTGTATTTTATTATATTATTAATTATTTATACTTGTTTTAAATTCTTTTTTAATTCATCAATCAATCAATTGTAATTGACCTATACATCTATTCCATATAGAATAGATGTATAGGTCAATTACAATTTAAACGTATTAAAATATATGAATTAAAAAATAGTTTAAAACATTAATAAAATTAATATTAATATGAATTAGTATTAATAATAATAATTTTAATAAATTATTGCTGTTTATATACATGTGTGTATTTACAGAGGTCAAAAAAACATATGTGGTGGAACAAAAAAATTCTATTATATTCTAATCTATTTTTTGAGACTTTTCACGGTTATTCGGCTGTAACTTTACAATAGCCGGAAGGTGTGTCATTGAATTTACAAATATTGTTGTATGTTTTAATATACATATCATCCTCAAACTAATAATTAAACTTTATTTATGAATCTGAGCACACATCTAATAATTTCCATTTCATTTTAGTTACACAGAAACATTAATGCACATATTCAAGGGCAACCTAGGCTCTGGTTTATTCGCAATGGGAGATGCCATCAAGAACGCAGGCATTCTCGTAGGACCAGGCATAGTACTTTTTCTAGGCCTACTTTGTACTCATTGCATGCACCTTCTGGTAAGTACCAACTATGCTTCAACGGGCTTTTCCCTCAAATTGAATTGCGGTGATTTATCAAAAAAAGAGTGCGGGTTCACGTAACACAAGAGCTATAAATATTTAAGTTAAAATCGAGGGTTATTACAATTAATAATAATAATAATAATAATAATACTAGATTTATTGCTCTACAGATTTACATCCATTTACAGAACAACATACAAAATAAGAAAAAAATATAATATGGTACATAATATAAATAATTCTAAATTAATAATAAAACATCTCATTTATGAATGAGCGAATTTATTTATGAATTTGATCATTTTTACCATAAATGTTCGGTAAAAATAATCAAATTCATATATCAGCGTCTGATAAATAACCATAGAATTATATTATAATATAAATTTTTATTATTTAATTGTGACTTGTGTAAATAACAATTGTTTAGCACCCATAAATTATGAATTATAAATTATATAATTTGAATAACTTTTATATTACATGTATCCATATTTTCCTGTTTTTACGTATTTTGATTGTGTAAATGTATTTTGTTTTGATTCTCATTTTGTATTGACTTGTGTAAACTTCTTGAAGTGATAACAGTAATAAACGATTATTATTATTATCATTATTTAATGTAGGCTGATATGTGAATTTGACTATTTTTACTATAAATTTTCATAAATTCACTCATTCATAAATAGAATGTTTTATTATTAATTTAGAATTGTAATAGCTCACCACTTTAACTTAAATATTTGTAGCTTTTGTGTTACGTGAACACACTCTTTTTTTTGACAAACCACCGCAATTCAATTTACCATATATTTTCATAAATTCATTGATTTATAAATGGGATGTTTTATTATTAATTTAGAATTATAATAACCCTCGACTTTAATTTCCATACATATGGAAATTATTAATTTTATGTAACAGAAAATGTGGTAATTTAAAGTTCCAGGTAGCACACTTGCTTAATACCTTAAATAAAATGTATTTATCTGTACGAGTTGTGGGCGACCACAAGCATTTATGTTCGTATAAAAATATAAATAATAATAAAAACTCAATTAATCACCGTATAATGTATTGTAATTAAAGAAGTTGTATAAGTTTCCTGAGATTACTGTTTGTGTTTGCAGTTAAAAGTATAATGTTGGGCTTGCGAGGGTGGTTTCGTAACTACATCTTTCGGAAGGCAGTCATTCATAATTAAAAATAGCACATGAGAGAGACCCAAAGTCTCCTAAAATACTGAACAGTATCTTCAGAATACTAACCATAAAATGGTCTATACAAATGTCGATAACTAACCTTATAATTATGTACTCCTCTCCACTGTTTTTCTGCAGCGCATAACGAACAACACCACTCACTAACTCACAATATTTAAAACTATTCGCACTAGTTTCCATTGTAATATTACATTAAGCCACTTTTCGTTCCATGCGCGCGATCTTAACCTCATCACAAACTGCACTGAGTCACATGCGGATTATAGACCAGTCTTGTGAATAATACCTACAAAAAAATTATAATTTTTCCATGATAATGCTGCATGTACCTAATATCTTTTCATACTTAAATTGTTCGATTCCGCAACATTCTGGTTACCAAATTGGGCAAAAATAAACATAATATAATTAAATATAATATATAATAATATAATAAAAATAAAAACTCGCGGTTCGAGTGAGAGCGATGCGTAATTCATGAGGTGATGAATGTGCACGGTTTATATACGACGCGAAATATTTGGGCACTTCATAACTTATTATTATTTATTATTATTTTATTTATTAGTTAATATTATTCCATGATTAAATCACCACAGAGATTGTATTAACAATTATAATATTCCTCACTTCTTGGAATATACCGCCAAAACGGTACACGTTTTATAATAATTTTTGTGTGGTTTTCTATTTGGAAATGAAAAATAAGACCAAACCCCAGTTTCTATCATGAATTAAAATTTTCAAAGTTCTAAAAATGTAAGTATTTCAACTCTATAAAAGTGTCAAAAATGTCAAAAATTCCAAAAGAAGTCAAAATAGTCAAAAAAAAAAGTAAAAAAAGACAAAAAAGTCAAAAAAATCAAAAAAGTCAAAACAAATGTCAAAAATGGTATACAACATTAAATAGGTATATTTATTTTTCAGATACGTATTACTGAATTATCACAAATTTGTTGGATGTATGTCAATTTCTGTGACTGGCTGTATGTATGATAGCAGGCATAAATATATTATTATTATTATTAAATTAGAATTTAAAGAAGACAATATATTCATTGTAACATAGATAGATACAAGATATACATACATGTACAAGAGGCCATCAATCGTGGTCTTTCAGCCTAAGGCAAACAAGAATTTAAAATATTTCCAATATAAAAGTATTAAAGGTTTAAAAAAAATCATCATTTAGATTTAAAAAAAAAATGTTTTTTGTTTGTAATTTTGTAAATATTATTATTTTTAAATTAGAATTTAAAATATTGCAAATATAAAGGTATTAAAGGTTTTAAAAAAATCATGTTTTAGATTTTTTAAAACATTTGTTTGTAATTTTGTAATAGCTGCTGTAAATCAACTGACATTTGTGTTTAGTTTAATTAGTTGAATGAATGTTTTCTCGCGCGCCCAATAATTACCGTGCCAGCGGCTGCACGTAATTCATTAAATTATGTTCAATTCATATAATGCCAATTACTTACCTAACCGCCAATCAATCCATTAATGACTCCATTCGGTTCAACAAAATCGTTCCATGAACGCGACCCACGTAATGGACCGTCCTTGGCAAAAAAAAATGTTCATTGCTTTTCCGCCGTGTGCATTCCGAGGCCCTCCCAAAAACGTGCCGGTGTTTATTGTTTAGCACACAATAAATTATTCATGCATTTGCCTAATTTAGCCGGAGATCGGATTATCTGTGCGATTGTCAGGAATTTTAAGTCTTGTCCGACCTCACACAGGAGGTTGTTGCATTGAAGCAGAACTAAAATGTACAACATACATTATTAATTAATATAATAAACATATAATATATTACATGTAAACTTCATATAGAAATATAGAAAAAGTCAAAAAACGTCATTTTATTGAAAGTCGAAAGTTATAATATAATTAAAAATGTCAAAAAAGTCAAAAATTCAAAAGTTAAAAAGTCAAAAAAGTCAAATAAAAGTTTAAAAAAAGTCAAAACAAAAAATTTACAACAGACATTATTAATTAATATAATATACACATTATATATTACGTGTAAACTTCATATAGAAATATAGAAAAAGTCAAAAAAGTCAATTTAAAAAAAAAAGTCGAAAAGTTATAATATAATCAAAAATTCAATAAAGTTAAAAAGTCAAAAAAGTCAAAAAAGTCAAAAAAGTCAAAAAAGTCAAAAAAGTGAAAAAAAAGTTTAAAGAAAGTCAAAACAAAAAATTTACAACAGACATTATTAATTAATATAATAAACACATTATATATTACGTGTAAACTTCATATAGAAATATAGAAAAAGTCAAAAGTCATTTTTTTTTTGAAAAAGTCGAAAGTTATAATATAATCAAAAATGTCAAAAAAGTCAAAAATTCAAAAAAGTCAAAAAAAGTTTAAAAAAAGTCAAAACAAAAAATTCACAACAGACATTATTAATTAATATAATAAACACATTATATATTACGTTTAAACTTCATATAGAAATATAGAAATATAGAAATATAGAAATATAGAAATATAGAAATATAGAAATATAGAAATATAGAAATATAGAAATATAGAAATATAGAAATATAGAAATATAGAAATATAGAAATATAGAAATATAGAAATATAGAAATATAGAAATATAGAAATATAGAAATATAGAAATATAGAAATATAGAAATATAGAAATATAGAAATATAGAAATATAGAAATATAGAAATATAGAAATATAGAAATATAGAAATATAGAAATATAGAAATATAGAAATATAGAAATATAGAAATATAGAAATATAGAAATATAGAAATATAGAAATATAGAAATATAGAAATATAGAAATATAGAAATATAGAAATATAGAAAAAGTCAAAAAAGTCAAAAAAGTCAAAAAAGTCAAAAAAGTCAAAAAAGTCAAAAGAAAAGTCGAAAAGTTATAATATAATCAAAAAAGTCAAAAGAATTCAAAACAAAAAATGTACAACAGAAATTATTAATTAATATAATAAACACATTATATATTACGTTAAAACTTCATATCGAAATATAGAAATATAGACAAAGTCAAAAAAGTAAAAAAGTTATAATATAATAATATATAATAATGTCAAATATATATATATATATATATATATATATATATATATATTGTAACCACCCAAACGTGACTGTCCTTAAAAATGGCTGTAATTTGTTTATTATGTGAATTTAAAATAATATAATAATTTGGCAAATTTTAGTGTTAGTGCTGCACCGCCGTACATTTTAAATATTTTGACGCTTTTTACACATTTATTAACAACAAAATAACTATAATAGATAAGTTTGGACATATCAAATTTCATTTGGGGTGTCCAAACAACTTGAAAAATTGTTTGTACATAAAAACCAAAACTATACAAACAAAGGTAGGGTGGGCAGGTGTTCTAAGGCAGAATTTTGTTGGTTTTGACCCACCCAAATCCTCAATTTTGATTACATTGATCTCCTATATAAATACAGAGGTGGTATATTGGTTAAATTACTCAAAAAGTGTGTAATCCCATGAAAAAATTATGCTAACAAGGGTGGGGTGGGCGGGTGGCCCCTACCAACCAAACTATTCACATTCACTATCTCAAATGACTTGAACTATATATTACATTATTCCCTATATATTTTTTAAATTAAAACTAAATTAATAAATGAAATTAATTGAATCATAAAACGTAATGGATAAGAATGTAGTGCAGAGTTCAAGCTATTTGGAATAGTGAATGGGTATAGTTTGGTTGGTAGGGGCCACCCGCCCACCCCACCTTTGTTTGCATAGTTTTTCCATAGGATTACACACTTTTTGAGTAGTTTAACCAATGTAACACCTCTGTATTTATATAGGAGATCAATATAATCAAAATTGAGGTTTTGGGTGGGTCAAGACCAACCAAATTATGCCTTAGAACAACTGCCCACCCTACCTTTGTTTGTAAAGTTTTTGTTTTTATGTAAAAACAATTTTTCAAGATGTTTGGACACCCCAAATGAAATTTTATATGTCTTATGTATAATTGTATAGTTTGTTTATTTTTGATTCAGTTTTAATATTCAATAAATATTAAAAAATATTTACCCAGCATAGTGGTTGAGGCTCCACTAACCACTATGCTGGGTAAATATTTTTTAATATTTCTTAAATATTAAAACTGAATCAAAAATAAACAAACTATATATATATATATATATATATCTTTCATCAACAGAAAAGTTAATATTGCGTTATCTGTATATTTGAAGAGATATAATCTCAAAAGATATATTAAATATGCTAAAAAAAATTAATCTCAATGAGACAAGTTATAGTTTAATCTGAATCACTTTCTATCTTTTTTATATTTATAGCATTAACAATATTTTAATAATTTTAATTATTTCCTAGTTCTGCCATTAATATTTAACCATATATAAAAATGTTATTACACGTATTTATATTTTACTTGTGCATACAAAGAAATTGCTATCTATCAAGGGTAATGGAATAATATGAATAATTTGTAAAAGGCGATAAAAATATTGCAATTAACCTGCGCAACATTTAATTAAAAACGCATTGGCGGTGATAATAAAAACGTATCAACAACCTTGCTATCACTTGCTACTTAATTAACGTATAATAATACAGACGTATAACTTAATCGTGAAACTAACTTATTTAGAAAGAGACAATTTTCTATAAAATATATATTTAGTACATCATTAATGGAGAATGTGTGTGTGTGTGTGTATATTCATATTAAATGGCTGTTGCCCTTTCATGCATTATATTCGGTGATTTGACACTCGAACACTAAAAGAAAGGCGGATAATTGCAAAATAAGCGCGCTAATTGGATTGACCGCCGCCGTCGCGTCGACCGCGAGGATGTGGCCAATTTTCGCAATACACACGTTCCGTCATTTTTTTTTCGTCATAAAAAATTATTAAGAGCGGAACCGCCTCCAACGGCAGCGATTTGTTAAATTGTAATTGCTTCCTGCAATTGTCAGATTCTTTTTGTTTTCATAGCAACTCTCACTCTCAAATTGTTACCAGCTTAATGAAGTCACTCTATTTAATTATTACATTATTACATTATTACATATAGAGGCTATTTGAGAATTAAAAACCAAATTTGTATAATACAAATCAGAGCTGAGTACATTCAAAAAGTACTCGAGCACCGAGTATAAACACTTTACAGAAAATGTACTCCGATAACTAGTACAAGTACATTCAAAATAGTTAATTTCTATAATTATTTTTACAATTTATACAACAACATATTTTGTCATGCAAGGAATTTTTACGATATATGAACAAATGAGCAAAATATGAGGAGTTATATTTTATTGTTTTGCATATAATTTTGTAACTGTTCCTTAGTACGAACATTTTACAGAAATATTTTACATCTAAATTTTATTTTGAATAAACAACATTTATAACAATTCTTTTGTGTAAAAACAAAATTTCAACAATTTAAAAAATTTATTTATATTTTTAATTTTAGATTTTAAATATTTTTGAAATTTTTGTAATTTTTTAAATATTTGAAATGTATGAAATTTTTGAAATTTTTGATTTTACTCAAAAACGATTAATTTTTACAGCATATCTAATATATCTTTTGAGATTATATCTCTCCAAATATACAGATAATAATGCAAAATTAACTTTTCTGTTGGTAAAGAAAGAAGCTCAGGCCCCTCTAACCACCAGGCTGGGCAAATATTTTTATTATACAGGTTGTCCCTAAAGTGTGGAATAAAATTTTAAAAAATCAAAAATTTGCATATAACTTTGCAACTGTTACGTTTACATATTAGTACGAAAATGTTATAGAAATATATATGTAAATTTTATTTTAAATAAACAACATTTATTACAATCGTTTTTGTGTAAATCAAAAATTTCAAAAGTAAAAAATTTGAAAAAATTGTGTATGTGTATGTGTATGTATATGTGTATATGTATTTGTATGTGTATGTATATGTATATGTATATGTATATGTATATGTATATGTACATGTATATGTATACGTATACGTGTATGTGTATGTGTATGTATATGTATATGTATATGTATATGTATATGTATATGTATATGTATATGTATATGTATATGTATATGTATATGTATATGTATATGTATATGTATATGTATATGTATATGTATATGTATATGTATATGTATATGTATATGTATATGTATATGTATATGTATATGTATATGTATATGTATATGTATATGTATATGTATATGTATATGTATATGTATATGTATATGTATATGTATATGTATATGTATATGTATATGTATATGTATATGTATATGTATATGTATATGTATATGTATATGTATATGTATATGTATATGTATATGTATATGTATATGTATATGTATACGTATACGTGTATGTGTATGTGTATGTGTATGTGTATGTGTATGTGTTCAAAAGTTTAAAATTAAAAAAAAAAATTCAAATAAATGAGAAATTTAAAAACTCAAAAATTGAAAAACTGAAAAGTTCAAAAATTTAAAAAGTTTAAAAAGTTTAAAATTTTAAGTATTTTAAAAAAATCAAAAAATAAAAATTTCATAATTTCAAAAGTTTCAAAAATTTCAAAAGTTTCAAAAATTTCAAAAGTTTAAAAAGTTATATATATATATTAATATTAAAAATTTGAAAAAAATCAAAAATTTAAAAAATGTTGGGATACCTGAAAAAACATTCTGAATGATAGTTAAAGCACAATCCTCCGACGCGTTCGTTATAAAACCCCCTGTATATTTTATTTTAAATTTGCCTACTTATGAAACTATTACCAATTTTCCGGGAATAACTATATGAAAATAGGTCGTTAATTATTGAGCATCCTGTTTAAAAATTGCTTTTCTTTTTAGCTGAATGCATCAGAACACATAGCAGAAAAAACCGGATGCGCAACGTCGCCGGGATTTGCGAAAACCGTCGAGCTGTGTTTTGAAAATGGACCGCCATTCACCAAGCGAATTTCGAAACTGATGCGGCAGCTGGTGAACATATTTTTGTGTATCACTCAACTGGGATTCTGCTGCGTGTACTTCGTTTTTATCTCATCCAACATAAAACAGGTAAACTATTATCATTGCCAACTGCATCATGAGAGCGAAGCTGTCATAAAAATATCATAAAAATGTCATAAAATTGTCATAAAAATGTCATATAAATATCATAAAAATGTTAAAACATGAAAATATCAAAATGTCGTGTCAAAAAAATAAAAGTCATAAAAAGTCATTAAAATGTCATAAAAATGTCATAAAAATGTCATAAAAATGTCATAAAAATGTCATAAAAATGTCATAAACATGTCATAAAAATGTCATGAAAATGTCATAAAAATATAAAACATGAAAATATCAAAATGTCAAGTGCCAAAAAACGTAAAAAGTAAAAAGGTCATAAAAAAAGTCACAAAAAAGTCATAAAAAGCCATAAAATATCATAAAAATTTTAAAACAAGAAAATATCAAAATGTCAAGTGTCAAAAAAAGTAAAAAAAAACACATAAAAATATCATAAAATGTCATAAAAATGCGATAAAAATATCATAAACATGTTATAACATAAAAATATCAAAATGTCAAGTGTCAAAAAAGTAAAAAAGTCAGAAAAAGTCATTAAAATATCATTAAAATGTCATAAAAATGTCAAAAAATGTCAAAACATAAAAATATCAAAATCTCAAAAGTGTCAAAAAAGTAAAACGTAAAAAAGTCATAGAAAATGTCATAAAAAAGTCATAAAAATATCATAAAAATGTCATCAAAATGTCATAAAAATATCATAAAAATGTTAAAACATGAAAATATCAAAATGTCAAATGTCAAAAAAAAGTAAAAAGTAAAAAAAGTCATAAAAATATCATAAAAGGTCATAAAAAGGTCATAAAAATGTTATAAAAATATCATAAAATATCAAAACATGAAAATATCAAAATGTCAAGTGTCAACAAAAGTAAAAAAGTCAGAAAAAGTCATTAAAATGTCATAAAAAGTCATTAAAATGTCATAAAAATGTCAAAAAAATGTCAAAACATAAAAATATCAAAATCTCAAAAGTGTCAAAAAAGTCATAAAAATTTCATAAAAAGTCATAAAACGGTCATAAAAATATCATAAAAATATCATAAAAATATCATAAAAATATCATAAAAATATCATAAAAATATCATACAAATATCATAAAAATATCATAAAAATATCATAAAAAATATCATAAAAATATCATAAAAATATCATAAAAATGTTAAAACATGAAAATATCAAAATATCAAGTGTCAAAAAAAGTTAAAAAAAACTCATAAAAAATGTCATAAAATGTCATTAAAATGCCATAAAAAAGTCATGAAGATGTCAAAACATGAAAATATCAAAATGTCAAGTGTCAAAACAAGTAAAAAGTAAAAAAGTCATAAAAATGTCATAAAAGAGCTAAAAGGTCATAAAAAGGTCATAAAAAGATTATAAAAATATCATAAAAATTTCAAAACATGAAAATATCAAAATGTCAAAAGTGTCAAAAAAAAGTAAAAAGTCAAAATGTCATAAAAATATTAGAAAAATATCATAAAAATGTTAAAACATGAAAATAACAAAATGTCAAGTGTCAAAAAAGTTAAAAAAAAGTCATAAAAGGTCATTAAAATGCCATAAAAATGTCAAAAAATTAAAAATATCAAAATGTCAAATGTCAAAAAAATATCATAAAAAGGTCATAAAAGGGCCATAAAAATGTCATAAAAAATTTCATTGAAATGTCATTAAATGTCATAAAAATGACACAAAAATGTGATACAAATATCATAAAAATGTTAAAACATGAAAATATCAGAATGTCAAGTGTCAAAAAAATTTAAAAAAGTCATAAAAAGTCATTAAAATGTCATACAAATGTCAAAAATTGAAAAATATGGAAATGCAAGTGTCAAAAAAATATCATAAAAAGGTCATAAAAATGTCATAAAAAAAATCATTGAAATGTCATTAAATGTCATAAAGATGTCATAAAGATGTCATAAAGATGTCAAAAATGTCATAAAAATGTCATAAAAATATCATAAAAATGTGATATAACATGTGATATAACATGAAAATATCAAAATGTCGTGTCAAAAAAAGTTAAAAAAGTGATTAAAATGTCATAAACATGTCAAAAATTGAAAAATATCAAAATGTCAAGTGTCAAAAAAAGTAAAAAGTTAAAGTGTTAAAAATGTCATGAAAAGTCATAAAAATGTCATAAAAATGCCAAAACATGAAAATATCAAAATGTCAAGTGTCAAAAAAAGTAAAAAGTCATAAAAATATCATAAAACGGTCATAAAAAAGTCATAAACATATGATAAAATGTCATACAAATGTCATACAAATGTAATAAAAATGTCATAAAAATGTAATAAAAATGTCATAAAAATGTCATAAAAATTTTATCAAAATATCATAAAAATGTTAAAACATGAAAATATCAAAATGTCAAGTGTCAAAAAAAAGTAAAAAGTTAAAAGTCATAAAAATGTCATAAAAGGTCATAAACGGATCATAAAAATGTCAAAACTTGAAAATATCAAAATGTCAAAAGTGTCAAAAAAAGTAAAAAGTAAAAAAAGTCATAAAAATGTCATAAAAAGGTCATACAAAATATTATTAAAATGTCATAAAAATTTCATAAAAATGTCATAAAAATGCCAAAACATGAAAATATCAAAATGTCAAAAGTGTCAAAAAAGTAAAAATTCATAAAAAGTTCATAAAAAGGTAATAAAAATGTCAAAACATGAAAATATCAAAAATGACAAAAAAAGTAAAAAAGTCAAGTGTCAAAAAATCAAAAAAAATCAAGTAGAAAAGTCAAAATTTCAAAAAATTTCAAGTCACAAATGTCAAAAAAGTCAAAAATGTTAAAAAAGTCAAAAAAGGAGTGAAATGTCAGTAATTTCAAAATTGTCAAAAAAGTCAAAAAAGTCAAAATGACAAAAAATTAAATTTTTACTACGTTACAAGTCCGGCATTTATCATTCAGCTTTAAACTCCACTTCAAAAAACATGTTTTAATGAATCAAGTTTATCAAGTTTTAATTAGTCAAGTTTATTCTTACCAATTTTTCAATGTTTAGATCGCTGATATTTATGGTCTGGAAGCCGACGTCCATCTGCACATGGCGCTGATATTACTCCCAATCATCCTCAGCGCTCTAGTGCGTAACCTCAAGTTCCTTGCACCGCTGTCCATGGTAGCCAACGTCTTTTTAGGCCTTGGAGTCATCATTACGTTCTACTACGTAAGCGACGACCTGCCGCCAATTGGGGAACGCAAGCACGTGGCGACACTACAACAATTTCCACTGTTCTTCGGCACGGCACTTTTCGCATTTGAAGGAATCGGTTTGGTGAGTGAATGTACATATATATATATATATATATATATATATATATATATATATATATATATATATAACATTATTTGGCAAAAGAAAAAAAAACGATATATAACATTTTGTTGATATTTCAGGTGCTACCATTGAAAAATGAAATGAAAGAGCCCCAAAAGTTCCAAACGTCATTCGGAGTACTCAATGTGGGCATGACTATTGTGACCATATTGTACACCGTTCTGGGCACCATGTCGTACCTGAAGTTCGGCGAGAACGTTGCAGGAAGTGTGACGCTGAACATACCTCAAACAGAAATGTAAGAATTGATTTCATTCACACAGTACTGGCACTGTATTTCTAATTTTAAATGACATTTTTTTATTTTAACAGATTAGGACAGAGCGTCAAGCTAATCATATCCACAGCGATTCTGCTGTCGTACGCGCTACAATTCTACATTCCCATTCAGATCATGTGGCCGAGCGTACAAGAGTCGTGTGGTTTCGGCAAAAACCATCCTGTGTCTGCAGAGTTGCTGTTTAGAACGTTTATGGTGCTCGTGACGTGTAAGTATTTACAAATATTTGGTGGTGTGAGGATAGTGAAATTCGAAGAAAGATTGCAGGAGTTGGGTGAGGAGAGAATGATGCGGGAGGTATGGAAGATGTGTAGAATTAAGACAGAAAGTACATGGAGAAATTATATATTATAGATATTTGGTAGTGTGAGGATAGTGAAGTTCGAAGAAAGATTGCAGAAGTTGGGTGCGGAGAGACTGATACGGGAGGCATGAATGAGGTGTAAAAGTAGGGCAGAAAGTGGATGGATAAATGATAGTATGAAGGAGTGGGTATGTCAGAGGTGTGGGTAGAGGAACAACTAAGAGGAATATACAAACCCGATCCTAATGATATTTAAATTTACCGCCAAATATGTTAGCCAATCACAGCTCGATGACGACACATGATTTCCTATGACAATGCGATGCGGGGTCCTCTTGTATACAGTCCTTGGGTCACCAATGCCATAGACAATTTAAATAACGTCAAATAAAAGATATAAATAACGTCAAATAAAAGATATAAATATGGTCAAGTCAGCTCCATGCCGCCCCTGTAGCTGTTTTCACATACAAGTTATAAAAAAGGATCAATTGTTCCATCCCATTTTTTCGCCCGGGGCAGTTGCCCCCTTTTGCCCAAGACGTCAATCCGGTACTGGATAGCCCTATAAAGATAGAAACAATTGCTACCACTCATACTTAATTTTGATATTTGTTTACTCCAGTTGTTTTGGCTGAAGCCATCCCCTACCTCAACCTCTTCATCTCGCTGGTTGGAGCGGTGAGCAGCACGGCGCTGGCGCTGCTCTTCCCGCCGCTGCTGGAGTTCACGACGTGCAAAGTGACGCCGTTCATGATCATCAAGAACGTGCTCATCCTACTGGTGGGCGTCGTCGGCTGCATCACCGGCACGTACGAGAGCATCGTGAGCATCGTCAACGCGTTCAACAACCCCGACGCCGCCAGCACGTGATCATTTTTAACTACCTACGTCTTTTTACCAATTTTTTTTTTTATTAAACATAATTATGTTAGGATGATAAATGTGATATGGCCCTATTGCTAACGTTTAATTTTAAGTGTGTCTTTTTGTACAAGATGATGATGATGATGATGACCGGGCAGCAGTAAATTATGTAATAGTTATATGAAGGGAAGCGTATTGCTAAAAGCACATTAGATATTTGATTGTACGGGGTGTGTGCTAAATGATTGATTGTCGTGTGTTTTAAATTTTAAATGTTTTATTCAAACTAGATTTTATTTTCTTTTAATCATCTCATAGATGCAAAATTGATATTTCCGTTTTTCCTTGTAACCAACCATCACATTGATTCTAGATTAATAATTTCCGTATTTGTTTTTAAATAATAATAAAGATAATAAAAAAAAATCTCTGCAAATTTAAAAAAGTGAAAAACATTTAAAATATCAAAATATCAAAATATCAAAATATCAAAATATCAAAATATCAAAATATCAAAATATCAAAATATCAAAATATCAAAATATCAAAATATCAAAATATCAAAATATCAAAATATCAAAATATCAAAATATCAAAATATCAAAATATCAAAATATCAAAATATCAAAATATCAAAATATCAAAATATCAAAATATCAAAATATCAAAATATCAAAATATCAAAATATCAAAATATCAAAATAACAAAATATCAAAAGCAACTATTTTAAGTTATATTTTAATATATGAGCCTGTGAACACGACATTAATCTTAAAATAATAAGGCGGTTTTTAAATTGCTTACATAAAGTAAGTTTATGCTTGTTTTTATTTACTTGAGGAGCAACTTCCGAATATTGCGACAAAAACTAAGCTTGTGGTTGGCCGTCTCCGAGCAATAACGAATCACAACCCTAGTTTTAGGCGCGGTACTTTTATACTCATTCTCCGTATTGAAGAAAACACATCAATTTATAAAGCAAATGAGGCTTGTCTCTAGCTACAGAATTAATTAGTCAGTCTAGTTTAGATCCGCCTGGAACAGCCCCTGAACGATAAACAAAAGCGGCTTCTATCATACATATGTATCTATATTTTATTTCCTCACGTCTCTTAACGTCACTAACATTCATTCTGGTCAAGTTCGTTACACGTTAAGCGACTTTTAAAAAGCTAATTGTAATCAAAATACATTAGTTAAAGAATAGAAGCAATGTCTAGTTATTGGATATATTGATAATAATTGCATTCGCGATTGCCCTTTAAAATCCTATATAGAGATAATCCGGACTTTAGGATATAAAGCGCTACAGTCTACTTTATTTTTATATGGGCGTAAAGAATGAAACATCACAAATCTTACTATTTTAAGAGCGTTAATTGTCACTAATAAATTATAAGTACAGGAAACAAGTATATAGTGATCATGTAGTGTAATATTTGTTTAAGATTTTATTTAAAACAATGTTTTACAAGTGATTTTATAATATAGAAAATTAAATTGAAATAAATTATTATATTTTAATTGTTTTTTTTAAATGTTTTTTATGCAAGCTCCCTATTGCATAATTTTTACTTTCCAAATACATCACTGATGTAGAAGGAAGGTAATGGCATAGCAATAAACGCCTTCAAGTTTTCTAACTAATATTGTCTAAATAAGTGAACATTTTCCAGGGAAAAATCTACACCACAAGGAAGGTAAAAAAACTAAATTTTCGTTACGTTTTATGCCTAACATTGTCAAATTAAACCCGATTTTTATGATATCTGTGTGTATGTATGTCTGCCTGTCTGTCTGTCTGTGAATAAAATTCCGGGAAAACAGCACAACAGATTGCGGCCAAATTTGGCAAATATCTGCGGACACTTCTGTGAAAATTTGAGCACAATCAGTTTAAAGTCTAAAATAATCATATCAAAGAATACAAAACAGTAAAAATAGTCAAAAAACGCAAAAAGTCAAAAACTTACAAAAAATGTCAACAAATTCAAAAAAGTAAAAAAAAAGTCAAAAATGTCAAAAAAAATCAAAAATATCAAAATATCAAAATATCAAAATATCAAAATATCAAAATATCAAAATATCAAAATATCAAAATATCAAAATATCAAAATATCAAAATATCAAAATATCAAAATATCAAAATATCAAAATATCAAAATATCAAAATATCAAAATATCAAAATATCAAAATATCAAAATATCAAAATATCAAAATATCAAAATATCAAAATATCAAAATATCAAAATATCAAAATATCAAAATATCAAAATATCAAAATATCAAAATATCAAAATATCAAAATATCAAAATATCAAAATATCAAAATATCAAAATATCAAAATATCAAAATATCAAAATATCAAAATATCAAAATATCAAAATATCAAAATATCAAAATATCAAAATATCAAAATATCAAAATATCAAAATATCAAAATATCAAAATATCAAAATATCAAAATATCAAAATATCAAAATATCAAAATATCAAAATATCAAAATATCAAAATATCAAAATATCAAAATATCAAAATATCAAAATATCAAAATATCAAAATATCAAAATATCAAAATATCAAAATATCAAAATATCAAAATATCAAAATATCAAAATATCAAAATATCAAAATATCAAAATATCAAAATATCAAAATATCAAAATATCAAAATATCAAAATATCAAAATATCAAAATATCAAAATATCAAAATATCAAAATATCAAAATATCAAAATATCAAAATATCAAAATATCAAAATATCAAAATATCAAAATATCAAAATATCAAAATATCAAAATATCAAAATATCAAAATATCAAAATATCAAAATATCAAAATATCAAAATATCAAAATATCAAAATATCAAAATATCAAAATATCAAAATATCAAAATATCAAAATATCAAAATATCAAAATATCAAAATATCAAAATATCAAAATATCAAAATATCAAAATATCAAAATATCAAAATATCAAAATATCAAAATATCAAAATATCAAAATATCAAAATATCAAAATATCAAAATATCAAAATATCAAAATATCAAAATATCAAAATATCAAAATATCAAAATATCAAAATATCAAAATATCAAAATATCAAAATATCAAAATATCAAAATATCAAAATATCAAAATATCAAAATATCAAAATATCAAAATATCAAAATATCAAAATATCAAAATATCAAAATATCAAAATATCAAAATATCAAAATATCAAAATATCAAAATATCAAAATATCAAAATATCAAAATATCAAAATATCAAAATATCAAAATATCAAAATATCAAAATATCAAAATATCAAAATATCAAAATATCAAAATATCAAAATATCAAAATATCAAAATATCAAAATATCAAAATATCAAAATATCAAAATATCAAAATATCAAAATATCAAAATATCAAAATATCAAAATATCAAAATATCAAAATATCAAAATATCAAAATATCAAAATATCAAAATATCAAAATATCAAAATATCAAAATATCAAAATATCAAAATATCAAAATATCAAAATATCAAAATATCAAAATATCAAAATATCAAAATATCAAAATATCAAAATATCAAAATATCAAAATATCAAAATATCAAAATATCAAAATATCAAAGTCATAAATATATATACTAGATCACTAATGTTGCACCAAATACTCAGGCAATGAATGTTATACTAAAGATTAAGCAACAAATGTTATACTAACGATTAGACAAACGAAATTTACCACATACATTACCATTTGTGATTGTGTTAATATCACATGATGCTATTCAATACACAAAGCTTTTGAGTAATGCCACCTATTACTCACAATCCGTGAGTAATGTATGACATTATTCATGAAGAAGTAGTGGAGAGTAGTGTATTATTAGGGGTAAATAATAAATACCTTTAGTTAATTTTCGTTTAATATATTAAACAGGAGTATCGCCATACGTGGCTGTATTTGAGGGAATTCCCTGCACTATGGGCATTTCAATGTTGCTTTCATTACTTGTGTCACTCTCTCTTCTGGGGGCACTAGCGGAAGGTCTATTTGTTTTACTCTTACTCTTCTTGTATTTTTTATACAATTTCCAAGCTCCAAATAATAATGCGAGACCTATTACTCCCGCAGGGGCACCAATAGCAGCAGCTGTAGCTGCACTCATACCTAAAATATATATTATTAATTTATATTTTTGCAATATCGAATCTAGCACAACTACAATGTTGAAATCTTACCGGTATTAACTCTAAGTTTGGTTTCTCCCCTAATCTCAACATTCGATGTAGAATTCGTAATGCAATTCCAAGTACCTTCCTCGTTCTTTTGCACTTTACTGATTTTCATTCCACACTGCCCTTTGTCGAATCCATCTCCATAATAAGTAAAATCACCACTGCGTTTATCCGGAGACACATGGAAAGTGGCGTTATTAGGTCCTTCGAAGCGGCAATAATTTATGGGTGAGGCCACATTGCAAAGCAATTCTGCCTCGTCCGACTCATCCACTTCTATTTCTTCAACTACTGAAGTAATATTATCGTACGATATCACCTGTTCAAAATTATTATTTGTATTTTAATACAAAATGAACCACACTATAACATAATATAAAACATTATCCATACCTCTACAGTGATAACATCATCGACTGCACTGTCCTTCTTCGAATAATGACACCGCCACGTACCAAACTCCAAGTCCTTCGACGATATCCTAGCAGAGCAAATACCACGCCATACATTAGTATAATCACCACCACTATAAATCAAACCAGTAGGGGATCGTATGTAGCAGTGGTCGGATGAATAAGGCACCCTGCAGAGCACTGTGAAAAATGAATTTGGCAGCACGTAGAGCTCTGTTTTTTTGGGGTAGTTTATAGCTGCAAATCATATACGAAAAACACTCTCTTACAGTAAAAGGAAACGAAAATTATATTATAAAATATTTACATTTAGTAGGGTTGGTGTTGATGTAGTACCCAATTGAACCAGCAAACGTACGAACCAAGCACAACCAATTTCCCAGTTCAGATTCTAAAATTGGCAGTGGAAACTAAAATGATAATAAAAAGTTAATACTATAATACTATAATACTATAATACTATAATACTATAATACTATAATACTATAATACTATAATACTATAATACTATAATACTATAATACTATAATACTATAATACTATAATACTATAATACTATAATACTATAATACTATAATACTATAATACTATAATACTATAATACTATAATACTATAATACTATAATACTATAATACTATAATACTATAATACTATAATACTATAATACTATAATACTATAATACTATAATACTATAATACTATAATACTATAATACTATAATACTATAATACTATAATACTATAATACTATAATACTATAATACTATAATACTATAATACTATAATACTATAATACTATAATACTATAATACTATAATACTATAATACTATAATACTATAATACTATAATATACTATAATACTTGTACCTGTACCTGTACTTGTACCTGTACTTGTACTTGTACCTGTACTTGTACCTGTACTTGTACCTGTACTTGTACCTGTACTTGTACCTGTACTTGTACCTGTACTTGTACCTGTACTTGTACCTGTACTTGTACCTGTACTTGTACCTGTACTTGTACCTGTACTTGTACCTGTACTTGTACCTGTACTTGTACCTGTACTTGTACCTGTACTTGTACCTGTACTTGTACCTGTACTTGTACCTGTACTTGTACTTTATACTTTATACTTTATACTTTATACTTTATACTTTATACTTTATACTTTATACTTTATACTTTATACTTTATACTTTATACTTTATACTTTATACTTTATACTTTATACTTTATACTTTATACTTTATACTTTATACTTTATACTTTATACTTTATACTTTATACTTTATACTTTATACTTTATACTTTATACTTTATACTTTATACTTTATACTTTATACTTTATACTTTATACTTTATACTTTATACTTTATACTTTATACTTTATACTTTATACTTTATACTTTATACTTTATACTTTATACTTTATACTTTATACTTTATACTTTATACTTTATACTTTATACTTTATACTTTATACTTTATACTTTATACTTTATACTTTATACTTTATACTTTATACTTTATACTTTATACTTTATACTTTATACTTTATACTTTATACTTTATACTTTATACTTTATACTTTATACTTTATACTTTATACTTTATACTTTATACTTTATACTTTATACTTTATACTTTATACTTTATACTTTATACTTTATACTTTATACTTTATACTTTATACTTTATACTTTATACTTTATACTTTATACTTTATACTTTATACTTTATACTTTATACTTTATACTTTATACTTTATACTTTATACTTTATACTTTATACTTTATACTTTATACTTTATACTTTATACTTTATACTTTATACTTTATACTTTATACTTTATACTTTATACTTTATACTTTATACTTTATACTTTATACTTTATACTTTATACTTTATACTTTATACTTTATACTTTATACTTTATACTTTATACTTTATACTTTATACTTTATACTTTATACTTTATACTTTATACTTTATACTTTATACTTTATACTTTATACTTTATACTTTATACTTTATACTTTATACTTTATACAGCGTAGGATATCTTTACAATGTTTTTAACTTACCTCTATTTGACACGTCAACGCGGTCATGTTCGTGCCTAGCGATGTGTACCGTTCTGTCGCTTGATTAACTTCCTTGATGGTATACATTTTGTTTTCCGGACTAATAAACTGGCAGTACGTAATGGGAATGCTAACAGCCGGATGGTACTCACAATGAATTATTCCATAATTATCCTCTTGTTTATACCATGCTACCATTTCGGTTTCCTCTAACGATTGCCAAAGAAATCTACATTATACGTGATATCGTGACAAGTTGTGTGATTTACAAAAAATCCTCACGAATGAATTGAGCAACCCGAAAAATGTTTTCATAAAATTTTATGGGCAATTGCTTTTAATGAAACAATACATCAGAATCAGGAAGTTCATGAGTAGAATAATTAAGGGGGTGGGGGTGGTATGGGTTGTGTTCGGCAAAACTTGAGCACCCTGTATAATCAGTGAGTTTACTGTCAAAATGTTACGTGAAATTTGTAAATAGTGCACAATAAATATATTATACATGATTTATTATTAATTGTCATGTGAATTATATTTTCAGTAGAAAATGGCTACGATTATTATGATTTCTACTCACTTTGTAACTGAAGCTCAACATACGCTTCTTTATGCTGCATGGTTCTTAGCACAGTTGGAACGCACCTCCAACGTCCAATATCTGCTGAAGTGATACGAGGTATTTCGTGCTTACAGGATGTTGTAATGTCTACGAGGACGCCTTGAGGATTAAATAGCGCACATTGAACAGAACTGCCAACATGACATGATATTTTGGCAGGAGAGCCCAATTTTACTGTCTTTACTGTGTCCTTGATTGTCACTGGGCCTAAAAAGAGAAGTAATTTAACTTTTATATTTATTTATTTAATCAAATGCTTATCTACTATATGTCTCATAAAAATGCTGGTTCTTCGCCTTTTTCTGTACATATATTTTTACTATTTGTAGTAAACTGTACTGTACTGTACTGTACTGTACTATACTATACTGTACTATACTTTACTATACTGTACTATACTGTACTATACTGTACTATACTGTACTATACTGTACTATACTGTACTATATTGTACTATACTGTACTATACTGTACTATACTGTACTATACTGTACTATACTGTACTATACTGTACTATACTGTACTATACTGTACTATACTGTACTATACTGTACTATACTGTTAACAGGAATAAAGAATTTGTTATTATTGCTATTATTAGATTATTGGTGTAAGACTCGAATTTTACTAGTAATGTTAAACGAAAGCACCTCATGTTGATGGACTAATGGTAAACTAAACAATGAATGTGAAAACATAACTTCAGTCAAACGTTTAGTTCTATCAAAGATATCTTCACAGCGGACCTGGCTATGCTATAAGGATGACGTTGATTTTGAGTCGATATGTGTCGATCTGAGGACCGTGCTGTACCGTACGCATAACAAAAAGATAGCTGTAACACCAGCTAGGTGCAACCTATCACACATTTTACAATTAAAATATTGAATTTAATGTTTATGATACATTTTTGGCACGTTAAATTGTTTAAAATTCAAGCCTAAAAACTTGACGCTTAAAAAATAATAATTTTGAACAATTTAACGTGCCAAAAATGTATCATAAACATTAAATTCAATATTTTAATTGAGAAGAGGTTGGCCATCCTTGTTCTATATGACTGACGTTTATTTTGAGTCGATACACCTTTCATGTAGTGAAGGATTAAAAATTGTCACTAATCACAATAATAGAGATATACTCACTTGCACTAACTTGTACGTAAAATGAAATTTCGGTCATCGTCTGCTTGTTTTCCGAAGGGGTGTGGTGCACAGTCATATTATATAAGCGCGAATCACTCTCGGTGCAATTATCTAGTTTAACACCGCAAATGCCACGACCTAGATTAGACAGTCGCTTTTGAAAATCATCACTGCCCTGAAATTTATAGTCAAAGTTAAACTCGTCTTAGACACAAATATTTTCAATCTTCTAATCTAATGCTCGTTTTACACTAGACACATTCTTGAATCAAAAGATGTTCAAGATATTAGTCTATCTAAATTGTTCAGTATCTTTTTGATTTAAAATTAAAAATTGTAATTGATTTATAATTTATAATTTTAAATATTTATTATATATATATATATATATATATATATATATATATATTATTTAAACTATTTAAATACTATATTTAGAGGCCGACTGTCACCCCCCAAATATAGAACTGCGATATTTGAACGATCTTTTAGTCACAAAAGTACTACAATATTTTTTTTAATATCAGACAATTTATTAATCAATATATTAACAACGAATTTTGATTTAAGAAATTGTCTAGTGTAAAACGAGCATTAAATTAGTAGATATGATATAATATTTGTATTAAATATTTACATTTAGTACTTACAAAATGTTGCGGGCCATGTAACGAAATTGGTATTTCAATTGTTTTATTTTTGTCATCAATATATTTCAGGGAACAACTGGTGGGCTTTTCGCCGGCATTGAAATATACATACTGAGTAAAACTACTAGTCGTTGCTGGTGTTATTTGGGACGAAGGAAATGTTCCCATTCCATCTAAAACATTAAAAAAAAAATTAGATATGGTGTAACAAAAGCAATGCAAAATTTCGTGCGATCTGATTCATTCAGCTAAAATAAATCGAAAAAAAAAACAATGTAAATCGTGGATTATATTGTAAACTGGAGTCTAACAGTTTTAATTATTATTTACTGAACAGTAGTCCCCCACCAATCAAACTATGCCCATTCACTATTTCAAATGGCTTGAACTCTGCACTACATTCTTATCCATTACTTTCATTTAATTTCATTTATTAATTTAGTTTTAATTTAAAAAATATATAGGAAACAATGTAATGTAGAAGATCAAGTCATTTGAGATTGTGCATGGGTATAGTTTGGTTGGTTTTGATCTACCCAAACCTCCACATTTGATTGCATTTATTCCTTATATGAATACATTGGTTAATTTTGTATGTGACTATAATCTCAAAGCCTCAATTTTGATTATATTGATCTTCTATATAAATACAGAGGTGTTACATTGGTTAAACTACTCAAAAAGTGTGTAATCCCATGGAAAAACTATGCAAACAAAGGTGGGGTGGGCGGGTGGCCCCTACCAACCAAACTATACCCATTCACTATTTCAAATGACTTGAACTCTGCACTAAATTCTTATCCATTACTTTTTATGATTCAATTAATTTTATTTATTAATTTAAACTTAATTTTAAAAAATATATAGGGAACAATGTAGTGCAAAGTTCAAGTCATTTGAAATAGTGAATGGGCATAGTTTAGTTGATAGGGGCCACCCGCCCACCCCACCTTTGTTTGAATAGTTTTTCCATGGGATTACACACTTTTTGAGTAGTTGAACCAATGTAACACCTCTGTATTTATATAGGAGATCAATATAATCAAAATTGAGGCTTTGAGATTATAGTCACATACAAAATTTGGTTTGAAAATATTCAGTAGTTTTTTTTTTCAAAACAGACAACGTACAGACATTTTCCAGAGATGATCTTAAAATTACTTAATAAACAGAATTGCACAAAAATTGAAGAAAGAAATGTTCGCACGATTACAATACTGTACTCATACTTCGTATGATAACGCAAAAAGTAAAAACGTAGCTAGTGAATACAAAATATTTTAGATTACAATATAATTTTATTATTTTATTTTTTTTATTTTTAAATTAAATTATATATATTTTGTATGATGGATTAATGTATTTACCAACATCCTATAAAATTTATACATCCCATAAGCTAATAAATGAATAAATTAAAAACGTCATTGTGGCAGAAATTGCCTAAATAAATGTCAAAAACCTTGAATAGTGATTGGAGCTATGAAGACACCTGTTGTTAAATTATTCAGTGTTTCCAATAAAAAGAAATTAAAATAACTACATTCCCTAGATAATGTAATTATTGTTGCTATAACTACTAACACTTATGGATGCAATAGCTATTAATACATTTATGTAATGTTGGTGAATTTCAGGGTATGCCCCATAATTAATGACAATGAAGTTAGATAATGTTGGATAAAACAAAATTTATGTAATGAGTTTCGCTTAACTTAAAACTTACATGTTAGTAAAAATAACGCAGTAAATTGAAGTAAACATATTGTGAGTTTCATTTGTTACCGCACACTCAGACGTACTAGATTAAAATGTAAAGAAAATTTGGGATATAATCGACAGGAGGCTTATCGAATGATTGATTATAATAATAAGATTTCACTGATCATTATTAAAAGTTTTTAAATAACCTACTATCATGATAAATCTGATCTGGAGTAGTGCCTATAGTTAGAAACTGATTATATTTAAAATTATGTGAATCACAATTATCTGATAGAGACGTATTGATTTATTTTACGATAGATTTTATATAGTTGCATAATTGCAATTAGCCTAATTGCAATTAGCATCGAGATAGATGCTGCTCAATGTAAAGAGTTCGTCAGTTTTCTTATAAAACAGCCCTCAAACTTTTTAAATCGAGATATGTGCATATATTATTGCGTAAAATTGTTAATTTATACAACGCATTGTTACATTGTATTTTTGACCTAATAACTAATGAATGTTTCTGAGAGAGAAAAAGAAATTTTAGGTAGTTAGGTTTAAAGTCAAAATTAGTAAGATTGGAGAAAAATATGTAAAATATTTTTTCATCAAATATGTTGGAAAACGGCGTATGCAAAGTATTGAGTGTGTGTGTGTGTGTCCGTAGTTACTAGGAATATTGTCAAATATTTTCATCTTTTGTTACATACTGTCACATACTGTCACATGCTGTCACATATTGTCACATACTGTCACATTCTGTCACATTCTGTCACATACTGTCACATGCTGTCACATATTGTTACATATTGTCACATACTGTCACATACTGTCACATACTGTCACATGCTGTCACATATTGTCACATACTGTCACATACTGTCACATTCTGTCACATTCTGTCACATACTGTCACATGCTGTCACATATTGTTACATATTGTCACATACTGTCACATACTGTCACATACTGTCACATGCTGTCACATATTGTCACATACTGTCACATACTGTCACATTCTGTCACATTCTGTCACATACTGTCACATGCTGTCACATATTGTTACATATTGTCACATACTGTCACATACTGTCACATACTGTCACATGCTGTCACATATTGTCACATACTGTCACATACTGTCACATTCTGTCACATTCTGTCACATACTGTCACATGCTGTCACATATTGTTACATATTGTCACATACTGTCACATACTGTCACATACTGTCATATGCTGTCACATATTGTCACATACTGTCACATACTGTCACATACTGTCACATACTGTCACATACTGACACATACTGTCACATACTGTCACATGCTGTCACATATTGTCACATACTGTCACATACTGTCACATTCTGTCACATTCTGTCACATACTGTCACATGCTGTCACATATTGTTACATATTGTCACATACTGTCACATACTGTCACATACTGTCATATGCTGTCACATATTGTCACATACTGTCACATACTGTCACATTCTGTCACATTCTGTCACATGCTGTCACATATTGTCACATACTGTCACATACTGTCACATTCTGTCACATTCTGTCACATACTGTCACATGCTGTCACATATTGTTACATATTGTCACATACTGTCACATACTGTCACATACTGTCACATACTGTCATATGCTGTCACATATTGTCACATACTGTCACATACTGTCACATTCTGTCACATTCTGTCACATGCTGTCACATATTGTCACATACTGTCACATACTGTCACATACTGTCATATGCTGTCACATATTGTCACATACTGTCACATTCTGTCACATACTGTCACATACTGTCACATGCTGTCACATATTGTCACATACTGTCACATACTGTCACATTCTGTCACATTCTGTCACATACTGTCACATGCTGTCACATATTGTTACATATTGTCACATACTGTCACATACTGTCACATACTGTCATATGCTGTCACATATTGTCACATACTGTCACATACTGTCACATTCTGTCACATTCTGTCACATGCTGTCACATGCTGTCACATATTGTCACATATTGTCACATACTGTCACATACTGTCACATACTGTTACATTCTGTCACATTCTGTCACATTCTGTCACATACTGTCACATACTGTCACATACTGTCACATACTGTCACATACTGTCACATATTGTCACATATTGTCACATATTGTCCAATACAATGCAATTTGTTGGAATATTTAAAAATTTCAATACTGTTAAAATGTCAAAAAAATCGAATATATCAAAAAAGTCCGAAATGCTGCACTATTACATTACAGGGTAGTATTGCGCCACCTGAGGACATATTTTAAGCATTATAAAAAAAATTATTGTCTCATTCGTTTGTTCACGATCTGTCCACGTTTGTCCAACAAAAATTAGCATTTGTCCATAAATTTAAACAAAATTTTCGTCGAAAGTTAGAACTCCTATGATTTATTTTAATTTATAAACGGAATAAGTTTGTCCCCGGGTAAACAATGGGTGGAAAAACGAAAGTTATAAATGTACAAACGATTCCAAAAACAATTTGTAGAAAAATACAGACTATTTTAGAGTCGTTTTTTGAAATTACTGTGGCAGCTCTATGTTCTATAAATAACGTTTTCCTCGAAGCCTCATTCAACCAGTCCTGAATGCAGCACCCTGCATTAAGGGTGGAACTCGACTAAATCAATGCTCTGGTTATTTACCTAATCTAACAGTCAACACGCTGCGGTTGTTCTGTTGCTCTGTTTATACACAGTATTCATCATCATCGTCCAAACAACCGCATCGATAAACAGCCAGCCATATGTTGTTTTGCTGATAACATTTGACTCAGCTTTCTTTTGCTAGAGTCCGCGATCGCGAGCTGTGTCAGTCGCAGTTTGTGTTTGTCAGCAACAAGATGTAAGTACAATTACGACATACATTACACTAATTTAATTTGCAAATAGCACATATTATGTAGCTACGATTTAAAAAAAAATGTTCATTAGGATAAAAAGAATAATAAATTTATTATTTTATATTGATTGATTATCGTTGATAAATGTATGTTAATTACATTCAATGTATTGAATGTAATTAACATACATTTATCAACGATAATCAATCAATATAAAATAATAAAGTTATTATTATAACCAATTGTCGCGTTCCTAAATGAAACTTTAACGAATTAAAAATAAATTGGAATGGTTGTATAGGAACGATTCGTAAAATTTAACATATAACGAAATTAATCGACACATGGAATAAAAGAAATTGAAGCTTTCCTCTTTAAACATATTATGTATAATAATATAAGAGTAATGAGTAAAAATAAAATTAAATAAATAATAATAATAAATAAATAATTTCAGTCTTTTAAAAATATTATTAATATATAAACAGAGTGCTATTTTTTTGTTTGTTTGTTTATGATATTCATCCATTCGTGGAAGATTTATTTAAGGAAGGTCATGTTATCACTCCAAATGTTTTTCGAATTAGGTCGAATTATATATTTATCATACATATCATTAAAACAAATCAATTCTATTTACGAAATTAACTTTAAAAATAATGACAATGCTTCATAAATTTAAATAATATTGTAATGTTGAATGTGCATCACACTTCTTTTGCAATATGCTTTTGTACAAGCTGACAAATAAAAATAAACATATTATAATATATGTTACAACAGATTGTATTTTCGGTTAGGGTAGAAAAATCATACAGGCTCGATTGTATAAAGCAGATAACTCTTATAGTTAATTTCTAGTCTGTCAATCCGTTTATCTGTCTGTCTATCTGTGAACAAAATTCCGGGAAAACGGCACAACAGATTGCGACTAAATAAATGTAATTTGGTAAATATCTGTGAACACTATCTGGGACGATCCAGTGAAAATTTGAGCAAAATCGGTCCACTAAAACAGAAGTTATTTTGATAATAGTGATTTCCTATTCCATATAATAAAACAACCGCGCACAACACGTGACGTCATCGGTAGTGACGTAATTCAATATGCAAATATGCAAATATGCAAATATGCAAATATGAAAATATGAAAATATGAAAATATGAAAATATGAAAATATGAAAATATGAAAATATGAAAATATGAAAATATGAAAATATGAAAATATGAAAATATGAAAATATGAAAATATGAAAATATGAAAATATGAAAATATGAAAATATGAAAATATGAAAATATGAAAATATGAAAATATGAAAATATGAAAATATGAAAATATGAAAATATGAAAATATGAAAATATGAAAATATGAAAATATGAAAATATGAAAATATGAAAATATGAAAATATGAAAATATGAAAATATGAAAATATGAAAATATGAAAATATGAAAATATGAAAATATGAAAATATGAAAATATGAAAATATGAAAATATGAAAATATGAAAATATGAAAATATGAAAATATGAAAATATGAAAATATGAAAATATGAAAATATGAAAATATGAAAATATGAAAATATGAAAATATGAAAATATGAAAATATGAAAATATGAAAATATGAAAATATGAAAATATGAAAATATAACTAAAGAAATGTATGGATTGAAATCACTTGATACTTGATTTAATAAATATTAAATTAAAACATAAAAAATGTCACCCTCGATGGGATTTGAATCTGCTGGGGGTTACACTGACAGCACAAAAGTCATAAGTGACAGGTCGGCCGGCTTCAAAACATTGTCTTCGTTTAATATTATAGGGATAACAGTAGTCGGAACTGTTTGTATTTTGACGGGTCACGGATTTTTGAGTAGGGCATTTGGTGGTGGATTCTACAGGCCGTTGTATGATTGCGTATTTGTTTTATACTTATAAGGAGTAATGTGTTTAAAATCAAATTGAAAGCGATAAATGAGTATAGGTCAATAATCAGAGGTCATTGTGTGATATAAACAAATAATAAATTATCTGTAACAATGCATTAAATAAAATAAATAAACTGCGCTACTTATGAGATAACAAATTACATGAGACATTGTAAGATACTTCATCGATTTATTAGATTTATTTTACTGCGAAACGACATAATAGAATAGTTTTTTAATACTTGCAATGATAATGATCAATTTGGTATTTGCAACGAAATTTAGCCATATTTATGCAGAATGGTCATGGAAAATTTTGACAAAAGAGTACGAGTGCCAGCAAAGCCCTGGAGGCCAATTGCCCGATGTGTTATTCCATAAATAACTCTAGTCTACGTACTTTATGATTCAATAAAAAAATAATCTAAAAACTGTGCTTTCTATTTAATTCAAATCTTGCGTTAATTTTGGGATACCCAATATATATATATATATATATATATATATATATATATATATATATGTATATATGTATATATGTATATATGTATATATGTATATATGCATATATGTATATATGTATATATGTATATATGTATATATGTATATATGTATATATGTATATATATATATATATATATATATATATATATATATATATATATCTATCTAGGTATTTCTTCTGGTAGAAACATAAACAAAGCGCAATGTATAAGATTCTAGTTCACAAAAGTATCACGCGGCGCTACAGGTCATTCTTTACCTATATATGTTTGTAAAATGAAATTCAACTATTTACGTTTCTGTCCGTTTATATTAATTAATTATAATTAGTTTGTTGTGTAATAATTAACCTCATATCATACCGTGTGTTGACGCCCTTTAATAAATTTAAAAGTTTTAACGACAGTAGCTAAATTAAGGCACTTGCAGTGTATGTGTACTACGTAAAGTACACATACATTGTCTCATTGTCTCATCAAGAATGTCCCTCAGAATTTGTCTGCATTAATGTCTCAATGCAGGCACATTCTGAGGGATATTCTTGATGAGACAATATTCGTAAGTAATACATTCAGTGCAAGTGCCTGTTATCAATATGTTATAAACTTTATTAACCCTATGATTTTGTATACTATAATAAATAAATTTCATACCTGCAGTATACATGTATTTATCTTTTGTAGATTGGTGGCATCATGAAGTACTTCACGGCAGTTCTAGCCGTCCTACTGCTAGCTACATATACAGTGGCTAGAGATCTTCACCCGCTCTCAGACGAATTCATCGATGCGATTAATATAAAACAGGACAACTGGCAGGCTGGACGCAATTTCGCACCCACCATCTCAATGAATTACATCAAAAAACTTATGGGGGCACTTCCTGAAAAGAAAAAGTAATTAATATTAAAATACGGTAACTAATCTCTATAATATAAACACGAAGACAATGTTTTGAAGCCGACCGACCTGTCAGTTATGACTTCTGTGTTGTCGGTGCAAAAGTGGGGGTCGACGGTTCGAATCCCATCGAGTGTTTCTTATTCAATATTTAATTGAAATATTAAGTGATTTGAATGAATAGCAAAGTAGAAAAGTAAATAGTCACAGAAACTAGTTGGCGAGGTAGTTGATTCATTATCGCCGTCGGACGACGAGAACTTCACCCCGAATTTATATAATTGTAATGTCAATGTAAATAGACAAACATGTAAAAATGTATATAATGTATATAACTGCCTTACACCAAAATACGGTAGATAGGCATTCGATTAAATAATAATAAAAAATTATATAATTGCAAATTATGTGCACACAGTAAAAAATAACATTAATTAATAATCAATATTCTATTGTTTTATAGGTTAAGCCCAATCTCACATAATTTAGAAGGCATTGAAATTCCAGACAATTTTGATTCGCGCACGCAATGGGCTCATTGTCCCACGATCAGTGAGATTAGAGATCAAGGGTCTTGTGGATCATGTTGGGTAAGCATAACTCATTTAGAATTGGTGCAATATAGGTTGTTCATACATTATTACTGTAATTACGACTACTTTATGCTCATGTAGAACTTTTCTTGGCATAGGTTTTATAGGATGGAGTCAGTGGTGTCATAAACGACAGGGGACTTGATTTTTAGAAGTTAAACAAGCATAATAATATTAAATAAATGTACCTATTTAGTATTAATAGGATTGTCGTATAGTGTAGAGATATTTTTGCAAGATTATAAATAACAATATATGGGTCATTTCATGACAAATCGGTCACTTTTGACCCCGACCCCTTCGGATTTGGTTGAAAGTTGTTTATCTTTTTCTACCCGATTAAAAACTGTTCTCAGAATGTTTTCAATTTATTTACCCACCTTCAAAAAAAATTGCTCTTTTTTTTCAAATTGTCATAGCTTTGTCAAAAATTGACCGCACTAGACGTTTTTTTTTTAATCAAAATTTTCGTAATTAAACTTGCTTAGTATTCTATGTAAATCGGAGAATTTTTTTATTTTTTTTCCTACCTCAAAAAAAGTTATGAATTTTTCAAAAAAACAGGCTCTTTTTTGCAAATTGCCATAGTTATGGCAAAAATTGGCCGATCGATAAATTTTTTTTTCTCAATTTTCATATTGAAATATACTTTTAAAAAAAATGTACCCAAAGAAAGTTATAAATTTTCCAAAAAAATTGCTCTTTTTTTCAAATGCCCATAACTTTGTCAAAAATTAAACGAACGAGACATTTTTTTTTTCAAAATTTTCGTAATTATATATACTTTTTTTTAATTAGAAAATGAAAAATCTATGAAATTGTTGCATTTTTTGAGAATAACTGTAAATTTTTTGAAGTTCGCCATTTTTTATTTATTTGCTCGGATTTTTTTGTTAAAAAAAATTCAATCATTTCTGCAGTTATCCCCGCCAATCCCAGAGTAGGCCGAATATTTTTTCTATTTTGTTTTAATTGAAATTTTTTTTTAGAAAATTATATATATATATATATATATATATATATATATATATATAAATATATATATATATATATATATATATATAAATATATATATATATATATATATATATATATATATATATATATATATATATATAACATCTCGATCGGCCGTTTTTTGTATATATATACCTCAAAAAAGTTTTGCCATAGCTTTGTCAAAGATCGAGACGTTTTTTGTTTTCAAAATTTTCATAATTAAATATACTTACTTTCTGCCCTATGAAAAACGGTTTTCAAATTTAAAACAAAATTGCATACCTCAAAAAAAATGATGAATTTAAAAAAAAAATGGCTCTTTTTTCAAATTGCCATAGCTTTGTCAAAAATTGGCCGATCGATACGTTTCTTGTTTCAAAATTTTCGTAATTAAATGCACTTACTTTCTACCCTATGAAAAACGGTTCTGAGAATTTCTTTAAAAAAATGTACCCACCTCAAAAAAAGTTCTGATTTTTTTAAAAAATTGGTCTTTTTTTCTAATTGCCTTTGACGCTTTGTCAAAAATTGACCGAACATTTATATTATACCTGAGTATATATGATTCATTACTCCGATAAATTTATTGTACTATCACAGTTATTTTTTTGCATTTTAGGCTTTCGGTGCTGTTGAAGCAATGTCCGATCGTGTCTGCATTCACTCTCAGGGCAAAGAAAATTTCCGCTTCTCAGCGGATGACCTCGTCTCTTGTTGCTGGACATGCGGAATGGGTTGCAATGGTGGTTTTCCAGGAGCCGCTTGGCATTATTGGGTTCGTTCCGGACTTGTTTCAGGAGGAAACTTTGGTTCTAATCAGGTATTATTAGTAAAAGTCTACTAACATATAATTATAGACGAAATTTTAATTTAGTCATATTGCAATACGCTTAGTCTTTCAATTGTTTCCCGGTACAACTGCAATACCGAAGGAAATGATCGGTATTTCGCTGTTTAAATGTCACAAAATCAGGATCCGAGTATAAATAACGGTATTTAATATTTACCGGTATTTATATTTATAAAAAATCAAGATCCGAGTATAAATACAGGTATTTAATATTTACTGGTATTTATATTTATAAAAAATCAGGATTCGATTATAAATACCGGTATTTAATTTTTACCGGTATTTATATCTATAAAAAATCAGGATCCGAGTATAAATACCGGTATTTAATTTTTACCGGTATTTATATCTATAAAAAATCAGGATCCGAGTATAAATACCGGTATTTAATTTTTACCGGTATTTATATCTATAAAAAATCAGGATCCGAGTATAAATACCGGTATTTAATTTTTAAGCTTTCAGCTACACTGATGAGATCTAACAAGATCCAAATCTAGATATGTAGATTACTAATAGGTGGATTCACACTTATATGTTTCATATTAATATTATAATATATTTTATATTTATATATATATATATATATATATATATATATATATATATTATTTAATAATATTTTAAGAATGTCCACGCTATATAACGGATTAATATAAATTTAATTAATTTTTAGGGTTGTCGTCCATATGAAATTGCCCCATGTGAGCACCACGTAAATGGATCGAGGCCCTCATGCACTGGCGATGACAATGAAACACCCAAATGTGTAAAGGAATGCGAAAAGGGTTACAAGATACCTTATGCTAAAGATAAACATTACGGCAGCAAAGCGTATTCAGTGAAAAGCGATGTAAAACAGATTCAAACCGAAATCATGACCAATGGACCAGTTGAGGGCGCTTTCAGTGTATACGAAGATTTGTTAAATTATAAAACAGGTAAGAGAGTAGTAATACGGTGTCATTTCTAATTTATTCGATTTTCTACAACAACCAGCCAGGTGGCGTTTAACTTTCCTCCTAGGGGGTTAGTTGTATTATGTTTCATTTTATTAGTATATATATATATATATAGTAGTATCTATTTGCCTTTTACCTTTCGGTGTAAGCTAAGTTTAGTTTAGTTTACTAGGTGTAATTGCCGTCGTCCAATGGCGTTTGATGCATCAACTATTTCGCCGATTCATCTGAGCCCGTGCTTTCGTGTATCATTACTAGTGTACGATACAACAGGGGTCGTGGCGTGCTGTATCGTACCAAGTTTTGCAGTCGTGCGCCGGGACGAGGTAGAATTGTGCGCATCGGGAGCGGCTTGCACAACAAATAGACAATAAGCCCGGAGCAGCACATAGTGCTAAACGAAAACAGTGTATACATTTTGTCTCAAAATATTAGCAAACGTAATATGGTGCGCCTTGCTTCTTCTTTCTATATCTATATAGTTGAAACTTTTAAGATTAATAGACGCAACTATCTAGTGATATATAAGATTTTATATATTATTATATAAGAATTAATAAGAGTTTTGTACATAATTTCATACCTAAAAGATTATTAATTTTAAATTTAGCAGAAAACAAATTATTTTCTTCAACTACACTGTTGTTTTCAACAAAAAATTCAAGACGGTAAGATCAAGTTGTTTTCGTGTATCACTATGTGTTGCTCCGGGCTTCTTGTCTTTTGTTCTATTTGTCGTGCAAGCTGCATTCTACCTCGTCCCTTACAATCTTCGGCGCACGGTCGCAAAACTTGGAGCGATACAGCACACCGCGGGGCGACTAATAATGTTAAACGAAAGCACCTTTAAAATAGCCATTATTTCATCACTCGAAGATGTTTGTGCAGGTGTATCGAATTCAAGGGATTACAATTTTGTACAGTTGACAAAGGAATTTGAAACCTGCACCGACCCCCAACTTAATTTTAACTTTTTAATGTTACAGGTGTTTACAAACATGTCCAAGGCAAGTTTTTGGGCGGTCATGCCATTCGCATACTGGGATGGGGCGTTGAAAACAACAGCCCATACTGGCTCATTGCAAACTCATGGAATTCCGACTGGGGTGACAATGGGTTCTTTAAGATGTTCCGCGGGGACGACCATTGCGGTATTGAAAGCAGTATCAGTGCTGGCATTCCCAAATAATAAGAGTTTTTATTTTTACTGATCTAACGAAGCAATGTAATCAACATATCATGTTATAATTATTAATATGGATTGTTTTTAAATATTCAAAATAAATAGTACCATAAATAAAATTAATATGTATTTTTTTTAACTTAATATAATATACAGAGTGTCCCATAACGAACACGTCGGCGATTGTTCTTGAATTACCATTCACAATGCTACAATTATTTTTAGGTATATGTAGACTGATAAGCACCTTACAAACTTATTTTCTTGAAAATAGCATTCTCATATACAAGGTGATGTATCTCAGTTATAATTTTTTAAATGGAAACATATTTTGTTTCTTACAAATTCTGAAATTATATCAAAAAAATAGTGCAAAATAATATAAGAACCCATTATTTCTTATATTATTTTGCACTATTTTTTTGACGTAACTAATTGCAATAGATATTGAAATAATATCACTTGAAACGAAAAAAATAAATAAGCTTTTGAAATTTTATATATAATAGACAAATAGTATAAAAATCATAAATATTATATATACATATATATGTATATATATATATATATATATATATATATATATATATATATAAATTTTCTAAATACCCCACATAAGTTTGATATGTTACTTTTTTACGTTTTTCATTATTGTCATCTCAATAATTTAGCTATATAAACATTTTATATCTCATTTTGTAGCTAATTAAGCTAGTAACACATAAATGTCATTAGAATTTTCAAAAATAATAACTACGTTTTTTTACAATTTTTTAAACACCCCACATAAGTTTGATATGTTACTTTTTTACGTTTTTCATTATTGTGATCTTAATAATTTAGCTATATAAACATAATATATCTCATTTTGTAGCTAATTAAGCTAGTAACACATAACTGTAATTAGAATTTTCAAAAATAACACCTACGATTTTTTACAATTTTTTAAACACCCCACATAAGTTTGATATGTTACTTTTTGTGTAATCAGGGAGTTTACTGTCAAAATTGTATGTCAAATTTGTGAATAGTGCACAAAAGAAATATTATATATATATATAAATAAATTTTGACAGTAAACTCCCTGATTATACAAAGTGGTCAAATTAGTAATTGACAACTACTAATTTGACCACACTGTATATATTTAATACATTTTAAATATATATGATTTATTTAAAATTTATTTTTCACCTAGTAATTTAATAAGAAAATATTAAAAAGTAAATAAGTAATTATATATTAAAATTTTGTTTTATTTTCACCTAGTAATTTAATAAAAAAGTGTAAACTATCATTCTGTCTCCTTTGACAGTTTGTAATCGTTGTTTCTATTTACCACCAGAGAGCGCCCTTAAACCCCTAAACAATATCGCGCGCGGTTTTCGGCGACGGAAAGAGCGCGGCGCCGTGACGTCACTGCGACGTCGTTATCGATCCGCGCACCGCGTGTACCCTACGGAGAGGAGTCGCAGAGAGGGTAGCTCTCCGGAAAGGGCCCCGTCGTCGCCGTCGCACCGCCACCAGAGATGTGCGCGTAAAAAAAGAATAACAACCCCTCGCAAACAAACCAAAAAAAATCCGACTAGTTCGCATCAACCGCAACGCGCTGCGATGTATTGACGTGCGAAAACCGCGACCGCCGCCGGGGGGCTGAAGAATAGTGCGAGTGAGATCCTCGCTGCTAGATATACCCAGCGGTGAGCTAAAATAATATTTTAATTACATCTATAATTTTTTTTTAAATAAACAAAAATCAGCCTGCGTTTATTTATTATTAAACATAAACAAACCGCATTGCGGCGACTGATGCAGCACCACAATCAAGCAAGCGGGGGGATTACTAATTGTTTCTGGGGATGAGCGATGCGATATTATTTTTATTCCTATCGATTCGGGCTCGCGTTTCTCATATCAGTCGCTCTGATTAATTTGCTGCGAGAAAAACAAGCGCGTCGCTCGGATTAATGATGCGTATTATTTGTCACAAGTGACATGCCGCATAAATGTCTCTAATAATAGTGAGCTACTTGTTGGCAGTTACTAAAACGAATACTGACCCAATTAGGGAAAGTAAATTGTAAATGTTTATTGTATACACATAAATTATATATAATAATATATTATTAGTTATTTTATTTTATTAGTTATTTTATTTTATTAATTATTTTACTAGTTATTTTAGTAGTTATTTTGCTAGTTATTTTGTTAGTTATTTTGCTAGTTATTTTACTAGTTATTTTACTAGTTATTTTTCTAGTTATTTCACTAGTTATTTTACTAGTTATTTTACTAGTAATTTTACTAGTGATTTTACTAATGATTTTACTAGTGATTTTACTAGTTATTGTACTAGTAATTTTATTTTATTTTATAGGGATAGTCTTAGTAAAAAAATTAACACTTTCATATATATATATATATATATATATATATATATATATATATATATATTACATTTACTAACTTAATTAGCTACAAAATGAGATATAATATGTTTATATAGCTGAATTATTAAGATCGCAATCATGAAAAACGTAAAAAAGTAACATATCAAACTTATGTGGGGTGTTTAAAAAATTTTAAAAAATTGTAGTTATTATTTTTGAAAATTCTAATGACATTTATGTGTTACTAGCTTAATTAGCTACGAAATGAGATATAATATGTTTATATAGCTAAATTATTAAGATCACAATAATGAAAAACGTAAAAAAGTAACATATCAGACTTATGTGGGATGTTTAAAAAATTGTAAAAAATCGTAGTTATTATTTTTGAAAATTCTAATTACATTTATGTGTTACTAGCTTAATTAGCTACAAAATGAGATATAAAATGTTTATATAGCTAAATTATTGAGATCACAATAATGAAAAACGTAAAAAAAGTAACATATCAGACTTATGTGGGATGTTTAAAAAATTGTAAAAAATTGTAGTTATTATTTTTGAAAATTCTAATTACATTTATGTGTTACTAGCTTAATTAGCTACAAAATGAGATATAAAATGTTTATATAGCTAAATTATTGAGATCACAATAATGAAAAACGTAAAAAAGTAACATATCAAACTTATGTGGGGTGTTTAAAAAATTGTAAAAAATCGTAGGTGTTATTTTTGAAAATTCTAATTACAGTTATGTGTTACTAGCTTAATTAGCTATCAAATGAGATACAATATGTTTATATAGCTGAATTATTAAGATCACAATAATGAAAAACGTAAAAAAGTAACATATCAGACTTATGTGGGATGTTTAAAAAATTGTAAAAAATTGTAGTTATTATTTTTGAAAATTCTAATTACATTTATGTGTTACTAGCTTAATTAGCTACAAAATGAGATATAATATGTTTATATAGCTGAATTATTAAGATCACAATAATGAAAAACGTAAAAAAGTAACATATCAGACTTATGTGGGATGTTTAAAAAATTGTAAAAAATTGTAGTTATTATTTTTGAAAATTCTAATTACATTTATGTGTTACTAGCTTAATTAGCTACAAAATGAGATATAATATGTTTATATAGCTGAATTATTAAGATCACAATAATGAAAAACGTAAAAAAGTAACATATCAGACTTATGTGGGATGTTTAAAAAATTGTAAAAAATTGTAGTTATTATTTTTGAAAATTCTAATTACATTTATGTGTTACTAGCTTAATTAGCTACAAAATGAGATATAAAATGTTTATATAGCTAAATTATTGAGATAACAATAATGAAAAACTTAAAAAAGTAACATATCAAACTTATGTGGGGTGTTTAAAAAAATGTAAAAAAATCGTAGGTATTATTTTTGAAAATTCTAATTACAGTTATGTGTTACTAGTTTAATTAGCTACAAAATGAGATATAATATGTTTATATAGCTAAATTATTAAGATCACAATAATGAAAAACGTAAAAAAGTAACATATTAAACTTATGTGGGGTGTTTAAAAAATTGTAAAAAAATCGTAGGTATTATTTTTGAAAATTCTAATTACAGTTATGTGTTACTAGTTTAATTAGCTACGAAATGAGATATAATATGTTTATATAGCTAAATTATTAAGATCACAATAATGAAAAACGTAAAAAAGTAACAATCAAACTTATGTGGGGTGTTTAAAAAATTGTAAACAAAATCGTAGGTATTATTTTTGAAAATTCTAATTACAGTTATGTGTTAGTAGCTTAATTAGCTACAAAATGAGATATATTATGTTTATATAGCTAAATTAGTAAGATCACAATAATGAAAAACGTAAAAAAGTAACATATCAAACTTATGTGGGGTATTTAAAAAATTGTAAAAAATCGTAGTTATTATTTTTGAAAATTCTAATTACATTTATGCATTACTAGCTTAATTAGCTACGAAATGAGATATAATATGTTTATATAGCTGAATTATTAAGATCAGAATAATGAAAAACGTAAAAAAGTAACATATCAAACTTATGTGGGGTGTTTAAAAAATTGTAAAAAAATCGTAGTTATTATTTTTGAAAATTCTAATTACATTTATGCATTACTAGCTTAATTAGCTACGAAATGAGATATAATATGTTTATAGAGCTAAATTATTAAGATCACAATAATGAAAAACGTAAAAAAGTAACATATCAGACTTATGTGGGATGTTTAAAAAATTGTAAAAAATTGTAGTTATTATTTTTGAAAATTCTAATTACAGTTATGTATATATATATATATATATATATATATATATATATATATATATATATATATATATATATATACACGTGTATATACGTTTATTAAATCTGCATTTTCATTACCCCTAGTACTCCAGTAATTAAATCATACAGCATATAATGAGGAGTGGTACTCTGGGGCTTTCTAATTTTCTGCACGTTTCTATTTAAAATCCTTACGGGATTGCAGCAGAGCACGCGTGTGTGTGTATTGCGTGCGAAAATTTGCTCGCGTCCTTGAACTTCCGTCCAGTTTTTCCATATTATTTCTAATGGGAAACCAATAGATCTAGAACGCTCATCCGGCACGCATAAACAAATTAACGTAAATTAAGAGCAACTGCTCCACACGAGCCCCCTCACAGCTCTCTCAATTAATAATCAATCAATCGGCGGCAGCGGTAATTAGTGTCGCGATATTAATTACTGCCTCGTTGGTGCTTTGCGGCGACAGGGTTTTTAATGCGACCATTGGGGGATGCAAAGCGATGAAAAGTTGTATTACGGACTAATTGGACTTATTTATGGGCAAAATGTGAAGGTGCTCTAAACAGCAGCTGTTATAAATACGCTGTAATGATATGTTTATAAAATACGAAATAATAAATTAAATTAAAAAATTATGCCGATATAAAATCAGAAATAATAAATTAAATTAAAATGTATGCTGATATAAAATCAGAAATCAAAAATTAAATTAAAAAATTATGCTGATATAAAATCAGAAATAAAAAATTAAATTAAAAATGTATGCTGATATAAAATCAGAAATAATAAATTAAATTAAAAAAATATGCTGATATAAAATCAGTAAATAATAAATTAAATTAAAAAATTATGCCGATATAAAATCAGAAATAATAAATTAAATTAAAAATATATGCTGATATAAAATCAGAAATAAAAAATTAAATTAAAAAATTATACTGATATAAAATCAGAAATAATAAATTAAATTAAAAAGTTATGCTGATATAAAATCAGAAATAAAAAATTGAATTAAAAATGTATGCTGATATAAAATCAGAAATAATAAATTAAATTAAAAAAATATGCTGATATAAAATCAGTAAATAATAAATTAAATTAAAAAATTATGTCGATATAAAATCAGAAATAATAAATTAAATTAAAAAGTTATGCTGATATAAAATCAGAAATAAAAAATTAAATTAAAAATGTATGCTGATATAAAATCAAAAATAATAAATTAAATTTAAAAAATATGTTGTTATAAAATCAGAAATAATAAATTAAATTAAAATTTATACTGATATAAAATCAGAAATAAAAAATTAAATTAAAAATGTATGCTGATATAAAATCAGAAATAAAAAATTAAGTTAAAAAATAATACTGATATAAAATCAGAAATAATAAATTAAATTAAAAATGTATGCTGATATAAAATCAGAAATAAAAAATTAAGTTAAAAAATAATACTGATATAAAATCAGAAATAATAAATTAAATTAAAAATTTATGCTGATATAAAATCAGAAATAAAAAATTTAATTAAAAAATCATACTGATATAAAATCAGAAATAATAAATTAAATTAAAAATAATACTGATAAAAAATCAGAAATAATAAATTAAATTATAAAGTTTTGCTGATATAAAATCAGAAATAATAAATTAAATAAAAAATTTATATTGATATAAAACTATTTCTGATTTTATATCAAAATAAATTTTTTATTTAATTTAATATTTCTGAATTTATATCAGCGTAAATTTCTTATTTAATTTATTATTTCGAATACATAAAATAAGAAATAGAGTGGATAAATCTGTAGAAATAACAAATATTTGTACAGTTTATGATCACAAAATAAATAAATATACAGGGTTTAACAAAAGTAATACACAATATCTTGAAATCTCTTTCATTGAGGTAAAATAAATTGAAAAATAAGAGTAATAAACATTACTTGAACAAACATTGCCGTGGTACGTTTTTTGAAATTGGACAAGAAGTTTTTGAGAAACTCATAAAATACTAACAAAATATTAGCAATTTTACTTTCGAAGCAAATTTATGCAGAATTCCTTGAAAAAAAATGCCAAAACACGCAAAATATAATATTTACACCCAGCTCAGTAGCCGGGTGGTTAGAGGCGTCGTCTGTCTTGTACTGAGCATTTGGTGAGCCTGAGTTCGATCCCCAGCGGGGGGCGAATTTTCGCCGACTCACCTTTCACAGTTTTTCAGAGGTTTTCTGTGAAGTTAAGGTAAATACCGGGTGATTAAACTCCTCTAAGCTTCTCCCTTGACCGTCGGAAAAGCTGATAGTCATATAATGATAGATGTCTGTTAACTGTGTGCGATGACTTGCGAAATGGCTGCAGTTTTGACAGTGAAGATTTGGTTACATTTTCACAGTACGAAATAAATCGATTACGTCATTTTATTTCGTACTGTGAAAACATAACCAAACCTTCACCTGTCAAAATGTCATAGATGCCAACATATAGAAGCAAACAAAACTGAGTTAGGTCATATCATTGCCAACTGCATCAATGACAGCTTCGCTCTCATCGACATCGCTACAGGTGGAGCAGCGCACCGTATACAGTTTGGACCACGATTTTCATGCAATTGAGCAGGCTGTATGAGAGCGAAGCTGTCATTGATGCAGTTGGCAATGGGTCATATAGAGGCATTATCTAGTACTGTAATATTAGTACTGTTTTATTCATTAATTCTAGAATTAGAATTCTCGGAAATTATTTTTATAATTTTTACGTTTCAAATGTCATTTATTAATTGTATTGTAACTATTGACTATTACACCCAGTAACGTATTTTGGCATACAACGTGGTACACGACAACAATATTTTCCTTCGTGTAAATTTCCCCGAAAAGTTATCTCATATTTCCACAATCTTGGTTAGAAAACGTTTTCGGTAAAACAATACCTTCCTTTACATCAGTGATGTATTTTTGCTATATATAAAAATAAAGATTATTATAATATTATTATTTATTAACTGTGCTTGCTCTGTCATAAACTACAACTCGTCCAATAAAATATAATAAGTAGTTTTGAAATAATTCTGCTCTACTATTTTGATAAAGCTGCTTGTGCCACTTTGTGTCACAATAATTTGTTGTCCACCCCCTAACTGTATCCATCGGCTTTCGTGTTATCCCAACGGTGTCGTAATCATGTTCTCTAAAAAAATGTGGGTGGTGTGTACTGAATTTACGATTATTTTCAAACGTGAAGACATTCCTGGATTACTTCGTAACCCACATAGTAAAAATTGTGTATTATATTGAATTTTATCAAATATCATCCGTAGTAATACCTGGACAACGTGGACAGTTTAACATTCATTTACTACGTGTAGCTTGTGCTTTTATAACGTAGCTTGGATCGTTATTAACTTTATATTTAATTTTATTATTATCTGCAAATATAGTTACATTTTTACGTTCCGAATACATCGCTGATGTAAAAGAATGTTTTACCGAAAACGTGTCTACGTTTTCAAACTAAGATTATGGAAATATGAGATAACTTTTCGGGAAAAAAATTACACCAGAAGAAAGGTATTATTGTTGCCGTGTACCATTTAGCAAAAAAAATAATTTTCCTTACGTTTTATGCCCAAAATAGTCGAAATATACCCGATTTGTGTGTGGTATGTCTGTATGTCTGTATGTCTATGTCTGTATGTCTATATGTCTATATGTCTGTATGTATGTATGTCTGTATGTCTATATGTCTGTATGTCTGTATGTCTGTATGTCTGTATGTCTGTATGTCTGTATGTCTGCATGTCTGTATGTCTGTATGTCTGTATGTCTGTATGTCTGTATGTCTGTATGTCTGTATGTCTGTATGTCTGTATGTCTGTATGTATGTATGTCTGTATGTCTGTATGTCTAAAATGTCATAAATGTCAAAAATGACGTAAATGTCAAAAATGTCACTCACATAGGTACTTGTTTACAATAGACATAAGCATAACAACTAGATAGTAGATTAGTTCTTATGCTTATGTCCATTGTAAACAAGCACCTACGTGAGAATTTCAATTATGTAAGTATTTAAAATGTGAATTCAGCGATCTTCGATTACTTTAGGTCATGGTTTATTTAAATCCCTATATTCTTAATATGAAGACAATGTTTTAAAGTCAACCAATCTGTCAGTTATGCATTTTGTACTGTCAGTTCAAAAGTGATGGTCGCTGGTTCGAATTTCCAATGAGACGAGATTTTTTTTAATGTTTTCTATTCATTTAATTATATGAAAGTACGAAATAAATCGATTACGTCATTTTATTTCGTACTGTGAAAACATAACCAAACCTTCACCTGTCAAATGTCATAGATGCCAACATATAGCAACAAAACTGAGTTAGGTTATAAAGAAGCATTATCTAGTACTGTAATATTAGTACTGTTTTATTCATTAATTCTAGAATTAGAATTCTTGTAAGTTTATTTTTTATAATTTTTACGTTTCATATGTCAAATGTTATTTATTAATTGTATTGTAACTATTATTACGTTATTACGTTTACACCAAGTAATTTTGGTTATATGTAAAAATAAACAATGAGACGAGATTTCTTTTAATGTTTTCTATTCATTTAATTATATGAAAGCCTGTACTTCAATTAGATAGAAGTGCAGGCTTTCATAAAAAACTAAAATTTTTAAACAATCTCTGTTTGTTTTTTATTTATTTCAAAACGGTACTTACTTAAAAAACACGCCTCGTATTAAGTATTTTGTTAAATAAGTTCTAAACAATGTTTTAAGTAAGTTTAAGCGTTTTTATAATTTATATAGTTATAATATTGAAAATATAAACTGCAATTTAAAAAAAAATCACCAATTTTTTTTTACTGGGATTACTGGTGTTGTCTCAGCAAAAAAAAAAGTGGTTTTTGTTTAAATTACAGTTTATAATTTTCAATATTATATCTATATAAATTGTAAAAACTTACTTAAAATATTGCTTAGAACTTATATAAACAAAATACTTAATACGAGGAGTGTTTTTTAAGTAAGTACCGTTTTAAAATAAATAAAAAACAAACAGAAATTAGTACAACTTACCCTCGAAGAGGGAAGTTAAACGCCATCTGGCGGCACCACATCAATTAGCAATGCACACCCATATGGTAATAACTGTCAACATGCACATGTCTTCAGGATATATATGTTTTAAACAGAAATTGTTTAACAATTTTATTGCTATATGAAAAACTTACTTAAAACGTTAAAAATCGTCCCCGCATCGAACAACTGGAATTTCATCTAGTTATGTGATAATTTCGTAATTCGTTGTGCTACAGCCGTATGCGTAATGGATAGTGATTGTTTTTGTTGTGTTTTTTTTTCAGGGGGTGTAATGTGGCGAAGTGTGAGGAAGCGCGCGGGGGGCAGCTAGCGGCGCGGGAGCCCCCCGGCCCCAGCATGAGGCGCGCTAAAGAATGAAGAAGCAAAACGTTCGCACGCTATCACTCATCGTGTGCACCTTCACGTACCTTCTCGTCGGCGCCGCTGTTTTCGACGCCCTCGAGTCCAAAACGGAGAAACAACGCAAAGAAGTTCTTCAAGGTTGGTATAATTAAGTAATGAATCGAATAGTTGCTATAGTAACACGTTTTTATGGCGAAAGTTGTATTTAGTGATACTTAACAGGATGACTGCCGAATTGAACCATCTGTCATAGTCTCAATTTCAATTCAGTTTTATGCCCGTATTCACCAACATTCCATAAACTTTTTAGATTACATAGGTTATTGAATCATTGCCAACTGCATCAATGACAGCTTAGCTCGAGTATCTGTTGTTTTTGTTTTGTTTAAGAGGTTGCTCACCTCCTGAATCTATTATTCATCTAAAGTGGAGCATAATTTATATCTTAAAGGCCAACTAGATTATTCTTTATAACCATTAATTCCACAAAAACAATTATGTTTCACTATTCTAACTTCCAATATAAAATAAAGTAAACATAGGATCTTAAACAGGGGTACATGCACCACTGGTACTGTGTCCAGCTCTAGTAAACACTAGGCAACTAGTACCAGGAGAGTGTTGACTGCCAGCACTCCCCTGGTACTCCCCTAGCTAGTGAGGAGTTGCTAATACTCCTCACCCAGCTTGCATGCAGAATTGACTGGTGGGACGAGTGAGTAGCCTTAAAGGGAGGTTTCACAGTGGGCCCATTTTGAGGCCTAAGTGTCTGTAGCTGTGCTACCCTCCAGTAAACTATCCAGAACCACTGGTGGTACATTACGTTGTTGTAGGGAATACAAATGAAATTTCAAGAAATTTCTTATATAGAGCTCCACTGTCAAAAATTTAAATTAAATCTAAATCATGGCGATGCATCGCAGTTGTTCTCCTGCCCACCGTTAATTTTGAGTCCATCCAACTTTATAACAATGGACAAATAGTTGATAGCTAATATTTCTAAGCGGAAACTGACTGATTACTCTGACAGTCCTAGTAGCAGCAACACTGATGCCTGTATTCACCAACATCCCATAAACTTTATAGATCCCATAAGCGATTGAATCATTGCTCCAATCGCAAGCGTTATTCAAGGTGTTTGACATTTGTTTTGGCATATTCTATCACAATGACGTTGTCAATTTATCCATTCAATCATTGCCAACTGCATCAATGACAGCTTCGCTTTCATGAGAGCAAAGGTGTCATTAATGCAGTTGGCAATGATTGAATGGATAAATTGACAACGTCATGGTGATAGAATATGCCAAAACAAATGTCAAACACCTTGAATAACGCTTGCGATTGGAGCTTTGATGACACCTTTTGTTTAATTATTCAGTGATTCCAATAGAGAGAATCGAAAGTAACTACATTCCCTAGATAATGTATTTATTGTTACTATAACAACGAATAGTTATGGGTTCAATAGCTATTGATAGATTTATGGAACGTCGGTGAATATAAGTAGGTAAGACGAATTACAAAATATCATCATGGCGGTACAGAATTTTTAGCAGTATATTTAAGTGGTACTCCGTTTCTAAAGTTTGAGAACCCCTGAAGTAGAGCATACTTTGATTTATGGGATGAATAATTGCAGAACATTATATTATTCGTGGATACAACAATGAAGAACATAGTTCTAGCATTGACTAAAAAGTCAATTAGGTTATTAGTCAATGGTTCTAGTTTAAGTCAGATGAATTTTACTTACGTTTTTTCTTTCTTAATTTCATCTCCAAGTTCATTTAACCTGGCGCATCCACCATTTCTAATTATTATGCCTGTTTGCAGAAATTGAGGCCATCGTGCGTGGTAAATACAACATAAGCGACAAGGATTTCCGAATAATGGAAACCGTGGTGCTCAAATCGGAGCCGCATCGTGCCGGCCGGCAGTGGAAATTCGCGGGGGCGTTTTACTACGCCACCACGGTTCTCACCACGATCGGCTATGGCCACTCGACGCCGAGCACCATCGCCGGCAAGCTGTTCACCATGTGCTACGCCATGATTGGCATTCCGCTCGGGCTCGTCATGTTCCAGAGCATTGGCGAGCGGGTCAATAGATTAAGCAGGTGAGGTCACTAAAAACATATATAGATGTAAAACATATATAAGTGTACATCCACCTCTTAGCAATCTACATATCTAGATTTCGATCTTATTAGATCTCATCAGTGTAGCTCAGTTAGTAAGGATGAATTCACACTGACTGTTATCTGGCTTTTGTTGAGATCAGACGGTTAGGTCTACTTACTCATATCTTGTATTTTGACGGTTTGAGTTTTGGTTGATTATTGGCTTTTAAACAATCTTTGAAATGATGAGTTCAATGGATGTTTTCAAGGCCTTTAATCCTCCATCGGTAGTTTCCGCTCACCGAATTCACACAATATCTCGAGTGGTTATATACAAAAATGATACAACTAACACCCTAGGAGGAAAGTTAAACGCCATCTGACGGCACCACATCAATTAGCAATGCACACCCATATGGCTGATATCTCAAGCACTCTCGTGGAATATTTATTCCATTCGCGATTCAAACGTTAACGGTTTTCTTCAAAGTAGTAGGTTAAACAGCTGATCTTTGTTATTGTTTGATCAGCTGATAGCATTAAAATCATATGATTCCAGCCACAATAATGCGCGGTTGTTTATGTACTTTTAAAGTATAAATAGTATAACCTTGGCTCTAAAGTCATGTATAAGAGCAAAAAACAAATGTTATATAAACAAATTCCCTACTAAATGTAGTTCATTTCGTGCCACCAGATGGAGTATCAGCCGGCTTGAATCGCCAATAGAGGGCGCTACCCGGTGATCCTGATGGCATGAGCATGTTGACGGTTATTACCATATGGGTGTGCATGAGAGCGAAGCTGTCATTGATGCAGTTGGCAATGATTGAATGGATAAATTGACAACGTCATTGTGATAGAATATGCCAAAACAAATGTCAAACACCTTGAATAGCGCTTGCGATTGGAGCTTTGATGACACCTTTTGTTTAATTATTCAGTGGTTCCAATAGAGAAAATCTAAAGTAACTACCTTCTTCCTAGGGGGTTAGTTGTATAATTTTTATAATAATGCAATTTTCAGTTGGTGGGTGCAGTGAATATTTTCGTATATAATAAAAAAAAAATATGTCCCCAATGCTCAGTACGAGACAGGGCTACTGGGCCAATAGTAAACACCTATCTTTATATGACTATCAGCCGTGAGGCTTTTCCGTCGGTCAAGGGAGAAGTTTAATCACCCGGTATTTACCTTAACTTCACAGAAAACCTTATAAAATACTGTAAAAGGTGATTCGCGAAAATTCGCTCCCCGCTGGGGATCGAACTCAGGCTCCCCAGTGCTCAGTACGAGACGGACGACGCCTCTAACCACTCGGCCACTAAGCTGGGTTTATAAAAACAATATCGTAATTTCACCAATCGAAACATCCTTGAATATTTTTCGCCGATACATTTCTAACCTCATAAAATTTGGATATTTGATGGGACAATCCAGATTCCCATGTAAATGGAACGGAATGGTTATTTGCTTGTTAATCACCAACACGGGAGATCTCGGCGGGGGTAGATTATTATTATTCATACGAGCCCCCGGCACAAAGCATGCAGTCAATATCGTAATCATATTACGGAAAGCCGGAGAGGTTTATAAAGATTGTTTGTGAGTGTTTTAATACAAGTAGTACATACCTTTAATTGTATTCACATCAATAACAGCCTGTATTCCGCAGCACATCGCCTGCACAGCACACAACACACAAATCTGCACTTGCAACACACGTCTGCTACGGCCATTTATAAAACATCAACTTTTGTTTATACAACATCCGCCTTTCCCTGTACCCGGCATCTAGAAAATTCCACGGCGCGTTATTTGAATCGTACAAAATGTATTGGTCGGCTCGAAATACCGCGCGCTTTCCGGCCAATTACAACCCACACGCCGCGAATTGTTTTTAAATAAAAGCTACTTACGTTTTGTACACCCGACCGACGCTCTGGCTGATGCAACAAGTTTTGTGTGCTACCTGATGAAACTGAAGACGTAAACACGTATGACGGTGTCTGTTGCAGCCGCACACACAAGTAAGTTTCCACGCACAACACAGATATTCACATAAAATTAAACGCGAACATTTTATAGGTTAAGCGCGGTAGCGAAAATTCCCATGACTATTTTTAGACTGACAACGCTGGTCCTAGTTGGTTGACAGAGTCACGTTGTTTTCGTGGCCAATCATGTGCGAGCACGTAGGTTATGGTCAAGTAACATAAACAAATTGCAACCGAAAATTGTTTTATGAAATTGTACGACGTTGTGAGTAATAATTGCAAGTTTTGTGTGATGTGTGGTTGAACTGGGGGCGGAATTGTGGTTTGGTGGCGGTTGTTGCAGATATAAACGCAGTAAGTTTTCACATACAGTTAAATATTTCGCGTAAATCGCTAGACGGCAATTCACCGGCCGGTGAATAAACATACGTAGTTTAATGTTATACGGGCTAAGGTCTAGCCCGGCGCGATTTTCATGAGCACGTTGATGTATTTCGAAATAAATGAGGAGCGAGAAACGTCGTAGTTCGCCTAAGGGCCGGTTCTACAATTGACATTTAACCGGAGAATAAGGCTATACGTGGAACAAGTTTGAGATATTAACACCAATATTTCAAACTTATTCCACGAATAGCCTTATTCTCCAGGCGCTTTTTAACCCTTAAATGCATGATTTTTTAAAATTGATGTTAAATAATAGTTGCCGCCAGTTGTCCACTTGCTACGAAACATAAGAATCACCAAATGGTGATTCTTATGTTTCGTTTTAGCAAAATCATGAACATAAGTATGCAGATATCTACACAGAATTGCAGTTTTAATTAGACAGTGAAGTGTTCTGCAATAATATGCTTTTCGGGCACGAAACACGCCCCTGCCCGATATTTCGGTAGATAAAAACGTACTGTTGCACGTTGATTTGACATAAGAGGCGCCGTGGCATTACAAATATGAGAGTTATTAATTCAAAAGTGTTAAGTTCGACATCATTGAATTAATAACTCTCATATTTGTAATGCCACTGCGCCTCTTATGTCAAATCAACGTGCAACAGTGCGTCTTTATCTACCGGAATCTCAGACAGGGGCGTGTTTTGCCACTGCCAAAATTCGCTGTGCACCGATAGGCAAAGACGCCTACTGGTGGCCCGTTCTGCTGTATCAGGCGACAGCATCATTAAACAGGAGAGGGTTTAGACGGCACCATTGGTTTAAATATACTATTTTATTAGACTTACCTTTTGATGGTTCGCCGGTCAGTAAACACTTTAAATTATCGGATTTACACACTATATTAAAACCGTGTCGCCATGCAAAATGCTAAACTTTTGTTTATTTAACAACATCGAGCTTCTAGACAAATGCACCCGATTCCCATTGGTTGATTTGGTCGCGTGGTTTGCTGTTTTTTTTTGTCGGCCTATCACGTGCAACCACGCAGACGCCATGTTTGCAGTAAAGCGGCGTTTTGTGAAATTGGATGATGCTTTCGCTGGTATTCATCAATATATGCTGCAACTGGCTGATATTAGTGTTGAAATAAGTCTATTGATGGTTTTTGTTGTTGCGTAAATGGTAAGTTTCCACTCACAATCTAAAATATCGTGTAGAACCACTGGGGTGTTAGATGCGAATATCACTCCGGTCCAAAGAAAGGTGTTTAGCCGTGGGTTGGGTCGCAATTTATCAGTAAATACCCTGAGATTCAGTGACGTAGCTAGCTTAACTCGCGCCCGGGCACAATACCTTTTTAGCCACACGACCCCCCTCCCTCCCCCCATCCGAAAACTATATAATATTATATGTAAAATATACTTTTGTGGATCATTTGGCGCCCCTTTGTGAGTAACGCCCGGGGCATGATGCCCCCCCTCGCTAGGCCTCTGCTGAGATTATGGGGGACAGTGTATCGCAGTGATAAAGCTACGCTGATGATCGTGAGTTCAAACCTCACAAAGCAACATACATTACAGGCGGGTTGGGGAGTTGAGGGTGCGTGCAACTCAACTCAAAACCATTCAATTTCCAAAAATTAGTATTTTTTAAAGTTTAAATTGAACATCGATGATATTGTAATCGATCATTGCCTACCGTGAGTGAGAATGAAATAGAAAATGACATTTGTCTTCGTCTTATTCGTCCATATTCAACTTGTGACGTAAAGTAATTAAAATTCACATTTAATTTGAAAATATGTATATTTACATAATAGGTTCTTATAACTATTACAACAACCGCAAAGCTTGAATAAGATGTTCGCCGTACGGTGGCTCAACGAACGATGATTTTTACTAGTTATCTACCGCAAATCACTACCTAACTCAAAACCCAAAATATAAAGCGTTTTATGGCTTGAATGGTGCCAATAGCCCCCTTGAAATAGCAATAAAGACGTACCTACTTTAACTAGAAATCAATATATCTAAATAATTAGACAGGGGAAGATTTTGGGTTATGGTTCCCACACACACCGTGTGGGGCCGTAACACAACTCTAGCAATTTTCTTGTGAAATTAATGATACGTTCTCTCTCCATCTCTATATATTTCTTCATGTAATACTTGTATTTAATCAGGGCAATAGTTGCACGCACCCTCAACTACCCAACCCACCTGAAATGTACGTTACTTTGTGAGGTTTGAACTCACGATCTTCAGCGTAGCTTTACCACTGCACTACACTGCCCCCCCCCCCCTTATCTCAGAATTTTTACTCATAAATTGTGATTATTATTATATTTTATTTTGATTATTATGATGGATTATATGAAGGCGCCGGGCTCACAGCTGCAGTTTACCCGAGTAAGATGTGTTTTTATTTTCGCAGCGTAATAATACGTTCCGTAAAGTCTTCCCTGCACTGCCGCCAGACGACGGCGTCGGATTTGGACCTGATATGTGTCGTGACGACGCTGAGTTCGCTGACCATCGCCGGTGGCGCCGCTGCCTTCTCTCGCTATGAGGGCTGGAGCTACTTCGACTCTGTTTATTATTGCTTCATCACACTCACCACTATCGGATTTGGAGATATGGTAAGCATAATATTAATAATAATATTTATAATAATATTAATAATAACATTAATAATAATATTAATAATAATATTAATAATAATATTAATAATAATATTAATACTAATATTAATAATAATATTAATAATAATATTAATAATAATATTAATAATAATATTAATAATAATATTAATAATAATAATAGACTTTATTGTCCTACCGAAAATCTTCCATTTACAGGACAACAACAAATATACAGTAAAATTTAAATAAATCACATAAAAATAGATATAAATATATAAATATAAGTATATAAATAACATTAACTTTACCAATAACGCTAAAAATAATAACTATAATATTCCCATTATTAATTTATAATAAACTATTATAATGCATCCATTATATAATTTTTTTCGCGTATTATGATTTCACCTATCTTCGCATAGTTTTGTTCAATGGATGCAAACGTTTTAAATTGTTTTAACAATTCAAAAAAGTGTGTTATCTTATGGAAAAAACTATGTAAGCTAAGGTGGGGTGGGCGGGTGGCCCCTACCAACCAAACTGTGCCCGTTCATTATTTCAAACGACTTGAACTCTACACTACAATATTTCCCAAGCATTTTTGTAATTCAATCAATTTTATTAATAAATTTAAGTTTAATTCGTAACATATTTTGGAAAATAGTTTAGTGCAGAGTTCAAGCCGTTCGAAATCGTGAATGGTCATAGTTTGATTAGTAGGGACCACCCGCCCACCCCACCTTTGTTCGCATAGTTTTGTTCAATGGATGCGAACGTTTTATATTGTTTAAACAATTCAAAAAAGTGTCTTATCCTATGGAAAAACTATGCGAGCGAAGGTGGGGTGGGCGGGCGGCCCCTACCAACCAAACTATGCCCGTTCATTATTTCAAACGACTTGAACTCTACACTACACTATTTCCCAAACATTTTTGTAATTCAATCAATTTTATTAATAGATTTAAGTTTAATTCGTAACATATTGTGGAAAATAGTGTAGTGCAGAGTTCAAGCCGTTCGAAATCGTGAACGGTCATAGTTTGATTAGTAGGGGCCACCCACCCACCCCACCTGTGTTCGCATAGTTTTGTTCAATGGATGCGAACGTTTTATATTGTTTAAACAATTCAAAAAAGTGTCTTATCTTATGGAAAAAGCTATGCAAGCTAAGGTGGGGTGGGCGGGTGGCCCCTACCAACCAAACTATGCCCGTTCATTATATCAAATGACTTGAACTCTACACTACACTATTTCCCAAGCATTTTTGTAATTCAATCAATTTTATTAATAAATTTAAGTTTAATTCGTAACATATTGTGGAAAATAGTGTAGTGCAGAGTAATATTGGGTCGATAGCCAAATAAAGATTGATTATATATCATTTCAAATGTCAGTGAGTGAAAAAACATGAAACGCAAAATAATATTTAATTAAAGGGTTATATACATTTTTGTGCGGAAAAATTGAGGAAAGTTTGATTTTTTTAAAAGGTATGTAGCAATAATTGTATTACATCAAAATTATAATTTATTGATGGTACATTTTTCAGTGAAAAAAATAAGCATTAGTTTATAAAAAAATATTCATAATTGGCTCAGTTATGTCCCTTTCCCCGAAACCCATTTTTTTATGAGATTGCAGTGATTACCATGAAAGTCCGGCAGGTCAACTGATATCATAAAACCCAAAAAATGTCACTAGTATAGGGACCTTCCTAGTACATAACGACTATTTAAAGAAATATTTATTTTTTTCTGCATACGGGAACGTTTTTCCAAAAAAACTCAATAATTGAGCTCTAAAAATTTTATTAAAAAATTCTTATTTGCAAAATAAAAAGTTATGCATAAAAAAGGAATGGTTCAAATACTGACAACATTAATTACATTCAATTAAAAAAAATAAAGAAGATCGGTCAAATAGTTTTTCGGCAATCGCGATTACTTTTTGAAATACCATTTCGAGATAATCGAGTTTCAAGTTTCAAGTTATTTAGATTAAACTAATCCTATTAAATTATGAACTGGATAAGTGTTTTTTATAAGTAAGAAACACCTAATAGTAAGCCAATATGTAATAATTGGCTTAATTTATAATTTTGTATAGGATTGCTGTAAAAAATCTTTATTAAAACAGTTATTGTATTTTTAGGTTGCGCTGCAAAAAGACAGTGCGCTTAGTGATAAACCCGAGTACGTCATGTTTGCACTCATCTTCATCCTTTTCGGCTTAGCCATCGTGGCCGCCTCACTGAATCTCCTGGTGCTGCGATTCGTCACCATGAATACGGAGGATGAGAGGAGAGATGAAGCACAAGCGATGCAGGTAAAATTACATACATAAGGGTTAATCTTTTTTACACGATAACTCCATATTGTCAGTTTTTTCTTTAGTATCGTCCCAGACTTCAAACGCCATTGACTAGTGCAGTATTATTTTTATATAAATATTGCTCATCGAAAAATAGCGTGCCTGGAAATCATTTTGGCTTCTTCTATAAATCGTACTACTGTGCACACGAGTGCCTTTCGTTTATCACTGATACGGGCTTATTGTTTCTTGTTCTATTTGCCGCATCCGATTCGCATTATTCTACCACGGCCCTTACAACCGGCGGCGTACGACCACGATACTGCACGCCACGGGGCGACTAGTAATGCTAAACTGGCTAAACCATGCTAAACGAAAGCGTCTGAAGTGGATGAAATTGACGTAAAGAATTACCGTTGGGGGCGCCACCATACACGTGAAGTATCATTAATCGAGTGAAAACAGCATATTGACCTATAGAATGACCGATGGGGGCGCCACCGCGCCGGCCCGAAATGGTGTAAAGGTGACATATACTTTTGGCGCCATGTTTTCGTTATTGAATCATTTAAATTTCCGTTGATTATTTGTTGTAAGAGTATTGTGTTCTAATAGTATGGTCTTAATATGTAAGAATCCACTACCATAAAATCTGGTGGTTTATTTATTTCGTTGGTAATTGCCGCCGACACATTTTACATGGAATTTTATTCAATGGCCGTTTTAAACTTTCTCGCAATAATGAATTTGCACAGATGGTGCCCAACGTGTTCGTCCCACATTTGGCTATACTGAGACTCTACAATTATTGTCCAATATTGCCTTTACTAATAGAAAAACATTAATTTCCATACAGCACTTTTTGCCAAATTATTGTCAATCTGTCTCATTTTAGGTTATTTTATGTGTGGTTGCATACACATTTTGAAGCTATACCAACATTCAGAATATATACACTGTTGCCGTATTTAATTGTTTTATGTTTCTAGTGTTTACTATAATTATGGGCATTGAAATTAAATTTGTGGATTCCAGTGAATATGACGATCCTGAGTTTAATGATGACTTTTACATTTCTTCATCTCTTTTTATTTTGATTCAAACTTGGAATTGGAATATATTTCGTTTTACTGAACTGATACTAATACTCTTAGAGCGATAGCAGGAACAGTGGCAACATCGCATGCGATAGGTTGATTGGCAGTACTGTATAAAGTAACGAATAAACATCAAAATGTGTCCATGAAAATTTAGTATTTGCAGCTTGTAACGAGTAGTGAGATTCATAAACCGACTAGAATCTGATAGCGGAAAGTGAGACAAACACGACGAGACCATACACGTGAAGAATCATTAATCGAGTGAACTGTAATCTAATCTGAAACACCATACAAAATCAATGTAAATTTGAATTTTACACCATTTCAGGACCTCAATTTTTAGACACCAGGTGTCGCTTTAGAGTCGGATAGAGGTCAATAAAATCAATGTAAATTTGAATTTTACATCATTTCGGGACTTCAATTTTTAGACACCTGGTGTCTAGAAATTGAGGTCCTGAAATGGTGTAAAATTTAAATTTACATTGATTTTGTATGGTGTTTCAGATTAGATTACAGTTAACTCGATTAATGATTCTTCACGTGTATGGTCTCGTCGTGTTTGTCTCACTTTCCGCTATCAGATTCTAGTTGTTTTCTGAATCTCACTACTCGTTACAAATTTGTCAAAAGTGACGTTAAAATAATAAAATAGGTTATTATCCTGTCACTCTTGATACATTTGACGTAAGGCAGTATCACACCAGAGTTCGCGGAGCGTCAGGCATACCAATGCTGATACAGTGTTTATTTGAGTGAAATGAGCAATAGACCAGTCTGATTTCTATTATTTGTATATAATTGTTTTGTTTTTTCGTTTCAGGCACAATTAGGTGCAGTCCGTTTGGAGGGAGACGTAATCACTGCAAACGGATCGATCTTGAGTGGTCACATCGGTCATCATTGTACAGAAACCGCCTCCATCGATGTGGACGACACTTCCGTATGCTCGTGTCATTGCGGGTGCTTCACCTCCAACAGCAGACACAGGTGAACAAACATTTTATAAGTAAAATGTTGAATATCTACTCTTTGGCCTTGTGCTGTTATATCAAACACGCTGTTGGAATATTATTCCAGTAGAGGGCACTACTCGGAGATCCTGATGAGCATGTTGACGATTACTACCATATAGTTAATTGATGTGGTGTCGCTAGATGGTGTTAAACTTTCCCCATAGGGGGAAAGTTGTATCATTTTTAAAAACTAATTTAAATTGAGACCATAATACACGGCCATCATCATCTCCGATTTACCTTGTTAAGATAACGTATCTAATTTTAGTGTCTTATGTGAAATTGTAAAAAATATTATCGTGATATTCCCAACGTATGCGATATCGACTCCTAGGGGATGCTGTAGCATTTCAAGGGGCGATAGCTGCTGGTGGAATTTGCAAGTTATTAAATTTCAAGTTCACAGAAACAATTGAAAGGTGAATATTCACCCGCGTGATCATCATTCTCCAATGCTCATTACGAGACGGACGGTGCTTATAATCACTACACCTCTGAACTGGTTTACTATTAACTATTATTGATATTGTTTCTAGACGATCGCCGACGCAGATCAGGCACCTGCTGCCGGTGCTGCCGATGCACGAGCTGCACCTGCCGCAGGGCCCGCTACTGCCGCCTCCAGCGATTTATCCAAATCACCGTGCCTCCATATGACAGCCGCGCCGCAGAGCGCACACATCGTAAACAGAAAACACGAAACAGTTGAAAGATTAAAACAATCCAGTGGTGGCGGGACACATTCCGGACGTTGTGACGAAGAGAACGAACCAAAACAAAACAAAAAAAAAACGTAAAAATACTTCCGAACTTAATTTTATATGGTGCTAATTATTTAAAAAGAAACACAAAAATGCTAAGACAAGGGCATTCTGAGTGAGTAATGAGTTGTGATATTCATTTTACATATTTATGCGTATAAACACTTCTTTTTAATGCTACATGTTACATAAGAGCAACTTTCGTTTATCATTCGGGACCTGTTCTAAACAGAGGCGTAACTAGGGTATGGTAGGCATGGTATGTGCGCCACTGAACGGGTGTGCGAAAAGATGTTTTTTAGAAAATAAAACGTGTTTACCATAGGTGTCATTTCCCTAGGAACGCTTCTGGTCCTAAGCCAACTAAGACCAGCTTAGAACATCCCACAAAGGATAAACGAAAGCGGCTAAAACCGTGCTGCTAAAATAACTAAAATCCTTTTACTTAATTGAACATTTCGTCCAATTAAGTAAAAGGATTTTAGTTATTTTAGCAGTGCGGCTTTAGTCGCTTTCGTTTATCCTTTGTGAGATGTTCTAAGCTGTTCTTAATTAACAGCTTCGACAGACTCTTCATACTTCGGAAATTAATAATATCCTTTATCTCCCCATATATACGTTTTTGGCTAATGATAGAAACAATGATATAGTCATATTTATTTATATACGAAAAACAATTTTTGTCAAAATATGACATCAGAACGGCTCCTATTACGGCACTGTTTCAGTTTCAAGTTTCCTATGACACTTGGTTTTAAAGCCTCCGCTTTTGACGTCACAAGAATAGTTTTACGTGTATATAAATTTATATAGATTCCTATATAGATTAATACCTCAATCGAATGCATAAAGATAATGAATTTCGATGAAAAATAATTATATATAATAAAATGATTTTTGTGATGTTTAAATGACGTCAAAAGCGTTTGAGAAAAGTAGTTCAATTTTCACTCGGAATGATTAAATTTTGATTTCAAATATTCAATTATCTCGAAAATATAGCCGAAACAAATGTCGGTTGTTTCGGCTATATTTTTGAGATATTTGAAAATTTCAGATTAAAAATCACCCGGTATACAATTTTCTCCCCAACTAGTTTTTTTCTTGATGAGAAATTAATTCTAAAATTTAATTTATATGCACAAATCGGTTGTATTTTATGTGTGCCAAAATTACGCATTAAATCTCACCATCACTCACACTCCAATGCTCCTTGTCAAGCATCTTCTTCCTAAAGCAAACGATGCGGCCATCATATTGGCTGACTGAATTCGGGAACAAACTTAACAATTTATTTCTAGCCAAAATGCGGAACGTACGTCTTCTAAAACTTAAATTTGCCAAACAAAAAAAAAACACTACTATACACACAAGTTTTAAATACGTTTACTTATTTATTTAAGCGTTAGTTTAATTAACGTTTTGCTGCAAGCGACCTATAGACGAGCACAAAAAGTTACGTCTCTAAATTATTCAGAGTGTTTTAAAAAATCGTTTATTGGTTTTTCATATGAAAGTTTATTGCGTTATTTATCTTGCCGGTCAAGAAAATACAACAAATTTTAACAGTTGGATGTTGGAGTTGTTGGCCATCTCGAACACGAATGTCGTAAATATTGTATTATATTTCTGATACCGATATCGGTTTATGTGTGAAAAAATAGTCGAAAACAACAACGTATACGTGACCCAAATAGTCATATATGCTTGTGAGAATGATGCCCGTATTCACCAACATCCCATAAACTTTATAGGTCCCATAAGCTATTGAATGGATAAATTTAAAATGTCATTATGACATAAATGGCTAAAATAAATGTCAACACCTTGAATAGCGCTTGTGATTGATGAAACATTTTCTTTATTTTTTTAGTGTTTCCAATAGAGCTAATCTAAAGTAACTACATCCACTAGATAACTTATTTATTGTTGCTATAACAACGAATATTTATGTGTTCAATAGCTATTGATAGATTTATTGAACGTTGGTGAATACGGTGGTGAAAGTCACATTTGAATTGTTTTAAAAAGATTGTGCGTTTGGTATTTATGTAAATCGACGTGCGCAGTTGCAGGCATGAAATCAATTTATTCATAAATAAAAATATAACTGCGTACATCAATTACAACCCTCCGTGGTGCAGTTGGTAACATAACGGCCGCGATAGCCGAAGACGCGGGTTCAAGTGACACCAGAGAGTGAATTTATGAGCTAATAATTAACCAAACATTTATTTAGGACTATGTTGCACAAAATTAGCAAAACTCACCCAAGTTTGCATTTGGTAATTATACGACGTGTGCAGTTACAGATTTTAAATCAATTTATTCATAAATCAAAATGTAACTGTGCATGTCGATTTACATAAATACTAAACGCAAAATCTTCTCATTTTTAAAATAATTCAAATGTGACTTAAGCCACTTTCATTCCCACAGACTCATATTCGACATACAATATTGCTCATTATTTATTATTTAATTTTTGAAAATAATGGTGGTCAATATTGAGTATGAAAATGCTAAATATTTATTTATACTTTTATGGCTATGGTTGTATATAGAAAACCTTTTATTGGTATAATTAACGATTAACTCGTGAGTTATCTCCTTTATTCAACATATATAACACATAGCCATGAATATATTCTCAACTCAATTTTTTCACTGCTTTTAAAAACTATAAGTTCAGACCAAGGTTGACAACTGTGTAAATAATCAAACCGTGCTACTTGTAAATATAATGCCAAAGCGACCCACCGACCGACATAAGTAACTATTCCCGTCTTGCCAAACGTACAAAGACCAATGTTTTTAAGACTTTTCTTACTTGTAGAATTGTATATTTGATGGTTTTTATTTTAATAATTGATACTGTATGGAATATTTATGGTTTTAAATAAGAAATCATGATTTTTTATATACAGGCTGAAACAAATAAAATGCATAATATTATGTATTATTTTTGTTTCATATATGTATAAATACGATTTCAATTATAAAAAACAAAATTTTACTTATAAAATTGCTATTACATCCTGTATATAAAAATCCTGATTAAATCTCATTCATTCAGCGAAAATCAATCGAAAAAGAAGAATAACAAATCGAGAAACCGTTACACAATATCAGAATTGTTATAAGTATGAAGGCATAATACCGTAATATTATGCATTATTTTTGTTTCAACCTGTATATACAAATCCTGATTAAATCTCATTAATTAAGCGAAAATAAATCGAAAAAGAAGAATAACAAAACGAGTTATTCACATAAATCGAAAACCAAATACTCGAAATAATAAATAAGAATTTTTACAAAAATTTTAATTGTAATATTGCAATTGGTTGGACTTTTTCCCGACCGATTTCCATCAAAACCGAATCAAGACAATGAAATTCAGCATTCTTGTTTAAAGAAAAACAATGGGAAATTTTCTTTGCGTTTTCGAATTTATTGATTGGCTCATTGAAACAAATTCCGAGATATATTTTTGTTGCACTCTGTATAAACAGCATCAACTAGTGATTTAAAAATGAAGATGGCGTCCATTATTACCATTTTGAATGATTTAATTTTCATTTATTTTTATTCAAATTCCTACAGAGAATTTTTTTTTAAATATTTTTTTTCATTATTTAATTGTATAACTTCAATATTCTGCATAAAAAATATTTTAAAAACAATTCTGAATTGGAATTTGAACAAAAATAAATAAAATGAAATTATTCAAAATAGTCATAATAGTGGATTGAAGTAATAGCAATGTTTTGAGCAAAATTTTGGTAATAGCAATGTTTTGAGCAAAATGTTGTTTTTTTTTATAATTAAAAATTAAAAATCGTATTTATACATATATTTATACAGGCTGTCCCTAAAGTATGGAATATTTTTCTTGATATTCCTACAGAGAATTTCTTTTAAATATTTTTTATTCATTATTTAATTGAAATTGCAAGTGGTTTAAAGTATAAGCAATGTTTTGAGTAAAATTTTGTTTTTTTACAATTAAAATCGTATGTATACAGAGTGTCCATAAAGTGTGGACTATTTTTGTTTTTTTTATTCATTATTTCACCAAGTATTATTATAAAAACAAATTCAAATAACTTGATCCTGCTACTTCTAGCATGCCTTACCATAAATATTCCATACAAATTAATTCTATTTATTGCCTTTGGTTGCTAACTTGTGCTTCCTGTTTTTTGCCAAAATAATAAAAAAAAACATAAAACTGTTTGCCAAAAAATATATTTGATTCGCTTGAGAAACATTTTGCGTGTAGATTTATGATATATAAAAAAAAACGAATGAGAGTGCATTGTGGTTTGCAAAACATATGCCAAATAATCTAAACTGGTTGTGTCTAAATTGCCGTTTTACCACAAACATGTAGGTACTGGGTAAATTTAATGAATATACAATTGATACGAACATTGTACATATTAAATCATAGTTAATCAAATTTTTAAATAATTTTAATTGACTACAAACAAAAAAATAAAATGAATATTGTGCGCATCATGTTAATGTGTACGTGTGAACGACGAAATGGACAGTTTCTTTTTATTATATAAAAAAAATATTGAAAAATATATTCCTGTGGGATGTTATGTTATTGTTTTGTGTATTGAAACCTTGCACTTTGTCCTAACTAGTAATATTCCAATTCATTTGAGGTGAATTATATATATATATATATATATATATATATATATATATATATATATATATATATATATGTATATATATATATATATATATATATATATATTTTTTTTTTTCAAAAAGAAAAACAAGAATGTATAGCGTGAAGTGCGTATTAATGTTCAACGTCTTACAGTATTTTTATTAACTTTATGTACATGCCCTGATGATGCTGGCACTGGCTGGCGAAACGTTGACACGTAACATATTACACCGGAACCACACAAGATCTTGACTATGATTAATGTACCTAGCCCTTGGTTTCCAGTATTCTCCATTTGGACTTACCCCTATTCCACATATTTATTTATTATAGCTGACTATTTGACCAACAAGAATAATTTCTACAAAAAAACAAATTATAATTTTCTTATCGCCACCGCATTGTTTTCGTTTAAAAAAAACATCATGTTCCACTTGTAGTTTTTATATGCGTTTCCGGTGCGGTGGTTTGTTTTTAGATAACACAAGAGGAAATTGGTTGCCGCTTTATAAAATCCGGTGTAATCAGCACGTGCTGCATCAGTTATCCAACAACATTCGTCGATTGAAGTAGTTTAAGGTAAATACATTCAATAAATTTCATTGAAATAAAAACGTAAATTAATCAGTTTTTTTTTAAATTAATTTGCTAATTATTAAAGGATTTTTATTTCTAAATTTTTCATATAGTTTTAGAGAAAAAAGTGTAATGGTATATAAGTATGAATTCACCTCTTAGCAATCTACATATCTAGATTTAGATCTTGTTAGATTTCATCAGCATATCTCAGCTAGTGAGAATGAATTCATACAATATTTCGAGTGGTTATATACAAAATAATACAATTTTCCCTCTAGAGATTAATTTAATCATACAAAATAACGGATAATAGTGTAGTGCATAGTTCAAGTCATTTGAGATAGTGAATGGGCATAGTTTGGTTGGTAGGGGCCGCCCGCCCACCCCACCTTTGCTCGCATAGTTTTTTTCAATAGATACAGACGTTTTATATTGTTTGAACTATTCCAACAAGAGTTTTATCCTATGGAAAAACTATGCGAGCAAAGGTGGGGTGGGCGGGTGGCCCCTACCAACCAAACTATGCCCGTCCACTATTTCAAACGACTATGCATTACATTATTTTTCACATATATTTTTTTAATTAGTCTTAAATTAATAAATGACATTAATTGAATCAAAGAAAATAACGGATAATAGTGTATTGCATAGTTCAAGTCGTTTGAAACCGTGTACGGGCATAGTTTAGTTGGTGGGGCCGCCCGCCCACCCCACCTTTGTTCGCATAGTTTTTCCATACGATGACACTCTTCTTGGAATAGTTTAAACAATATAAAACGTCTGTATCCATTGAAAAAACTATGCGAGCGGAGGTGGGGTGGGCGGGTGTCCCCCACCAACCAAACTATGCCCGTCCATTATTTCAAACGACTTGAACTATGCACTACACTATTATCAAGATCTTAACAACAAAAAAACGTATTAATCTAGCAAGAATCCGAATTTTGTATTTGCTTTACTTTAGTAAAATCAAAGAATATAAACACCCTGTATATTCTTTGATTTTAATCAAATCATATACAGAGTGTTGCGTAATTCTTACCACCACTTAAGACATTGCCCTTGAATTACGAATTTTGTATTTGCTTTACTTTAGTAAAATCAAAGAATATACAGGGTGTTTATATTCTTTGATTTTACTAAAGTAAAGCCAATACAAAATTCGGATTCTTCCTAGATTAATTTACCATTGCCACCACTTAATGATTATCCTCAAATTAAATCAAGCAAACGGACGAGCCCTTCACCGAGGAAGCTTTAGTCCATCTGCTTGCAGAAAACATGATTTTTTTTAACAATCTGTATTACTTTTGTATATATTATATTTTAGTCTTATTAAAAAAAATATTAAAAAAATATATAACACACTGTATATATATATATATATATATATATATATATATATATATATATATATATATAATATATATATATATATATATATATATATATATATATATATATATATATAAGTGTGAATTCATCTCGTTCTTGTTTATCTAGTGAGGATGAATTCACAAAATATCTAGTAGTTTATTTACAAAATAATGCATGAGAATTTTGGCACATATTACATGCATTAATTTTCTTGGTTCCGCTAGATGGCCTTAAACTCTCTCTCTCTCTCGAGTGATAAAGTTGCATTACATTACAAAATCTAATCGATCTAGTATTAATTAATTTCCTATGGAGAATTACTAATAGTTTTTATTGATGGTTTGTAGATGGGTGATAATTTGGAAGTGGAATTGGTGTACTTGTACCCAAAAGAGAATGCCACGCAGCATAAAACGGATAAGTTCGAGCTGGTGCACGATGAAGAAAATCCGATACCTATTTTGAGACGCGGTTTAAAATTTACCATGGCCATTAGATTCGTTGGACGGGCTTACAGACATGGCGAGGATGTTTTGAAGCTAATTTTCAATTATGGTAATTATTTAATATTAGAAATATTTTATTTATATTATATAGTTTTTATACATTGACATAAGGAAATTATCACTATCGCTTATTGTTTTCATGAATATGGGTATATAACATAAAAAACACCCCTCGTATTTTACAAAATGACTCACCTGTTATTGTTTGTGATTTATTAATATTTATTATAGGTTCTGATCCAAATCCAATCAAAGGTACAAAAGGTATCATACGTTTCGACCCGCAAGCAGTTGAAATAGAAGACAATAAGCACTGGTATGCGGGATTTCTGGGCGAATCAGGAGATAGTTTAACACTAGAAGTCAGTAGTTATGAAAACAATAACAAATTTCAATCTCATACGTTGTCGTTTTTAGGTGTTTGCTCCACCAGACTGTCCAGTTGGTATTTGGAATTTACAGATTGAAACCAGTAATGAAAATGCTGTATCCGAACCAAATCTGTATGACTACGAGAACGAGGTTTACTTGCTCTTCAATCCTTGGAACTGTCGTAAGTATTCAAACAATAATAGTAATAATTAATACTTTTTTTAAATCATAGATCATAATACAGTTTACTAATTGTATTATAATCCACTATACTAAATGTTAATGTAAAAAAATATTTATTATATATATATTTATATTATTAAGCCTACACCGTAAGGTAGAAGGCACGCGATAATATATATATATATATATATATATAGAGTAAATAAAATAGAAATATATATATATATATATATATATATATATAAGTTTTTTTGTTGTTAAGATCTTGATAATAGTGTAGTGCATAGTTCAAGTCGTTTAAAATAGTGGACGGGCATAGTTTGGTTGGTGGGGGACACCCGCCCACCCCACCTTCGCTCTCATAGTTTTTTCAATGGATACAAACGTTTTGTATTGTTTAAACTATTCCAAGAAGAGTGTCATCGTATGGAAAAACTATGCGAACAAAGGTGGGGTGGGCGGGCGGCCCCTACCAACCAAACTATGCCCGTACATGGTTTCAAACGACTTGAACTATGCAATACACTATTATCCGTTATTTTCTTTGATTCAATTAATGTCATTTATTAATTTAGGACTAATTAAAAAAATATATGTGAAAAATAATGTAATGCATAGTTCAAGTCGTTTGAAATAGTGGACGGGCATAGTTTGGTTGGTAGGGGCCACCCGCCCACCCCACCTTCGCTCGCATAGTTTTTTTAATGGATACAAACGTTTTATATTGTTTAAACTATTCCAAGAAGAGTGTCATCGTATGGAAAAACTATGCGAACAAAGGTGGGGTGGGCGGGCGGCCCCCACCAACCAAACTATGCCCGTACACGGTTTCAAACGGCTTGAACTATGCAATACACTATTATCCGTTATTTTCTTTGATTCAATTAATGTCATTTATTAATTTAAGACTAATTAAAAAAATATATATGAAAAATAATGTAATGCATAGTTCAAGTCGTTTGAAATAGTGGACGGGCATAGTTTGGTTGGTGGGGGCCGCCCGCCCACCCCACCTTTGCTCGCATAGTTTTTCCATAGGATAAAACTCTTCTTGGAATAGTTCAAACAATATAAAACGTCTATATCTATTGAAAAAAACTATGCGAGCAAAGGTGGGGTGGGCGGGCGGCCCCCACCAACCAAACTATGCCCGTACACGGTTTCAAACGACTTGAACTATGCAATACACTATAATCCGTTATTTTCTTTGATTCAATTAATGTCATTTATTAATTTAAGACTAATTAAAAAAATATATGTGAACAATAATGTAATGCATAGTTCAAGTCGTTTGAAATAGTGGACGGGCATAGTTTGGTTGGTAGGGGCCACCCGCCCACCCCACCTTCGCTCGCATAGTTTTTTTAATGGATACAAACGTTTTATATTGTTTAAACTATTCCAAGAAGAGTGTCATCGTATGGAAAAACTATGCGAACAAAGGTGGGGTGGGCGGGCGGTCCCCACCAACGAAACTATGCCCGTACACGGTTTCAAACGACTTGAACTATGCAATACACTATTATCCGTTATTTTCTTTGATTCAATTAATGTCATTTATTAATTTAAGACTAATTAAAAAAATATATGTGAAAAATAATGTAATGCATAGTTCAAGTCGTTTGAAATTGTGGACGGGCATAGTTTGGTTGGTAGGGGCCGCCCGCCCACCCCACCTTTGCTCGCATAGTTTTTTCATAGGATAAAACTTCTTAGAATAGTTCAAACAATATAAAACGTCTATATCTATTGAAAAAAACTATGCGAGCAAAGGTGGGGTGGGCGGGCGGCCCCTACCAACCAAACTATGCCCGTCCACTATTTCAAACGACTTGAACTATGCACTATACTATTATCCGTTATTTTGTATGATTAAATTAATCTCTAGAGAGAAAAGTCTATTAGTTTGTATATAACCACTCGAAATATTGTATGAATTCATTCTCACTAGCTGAGATATACTGATGAAATCTAACAAGATTTAAATCTAGATATGTAGATTGCTAAGAGGTGAATTCATACTTATATACCATTACACTTTTTTCTTTGGGACTATATGAAAAATATCACCACTTTTTCATTAAAATATTGCGTTTTCTATTACCCTATACTACGCTGGTTTATATATAATTACAACTGTCATTCTGTCTAACAACCACAACGATTTTTCTTTTTTAGATGATCTTGTCTATATGCCCGACGAACGTCTGCTAGATGAATACGTGCTAACCGATGTTGGTAAAATATGGGTTGGTCCATGGGGTTCAAGCAGAGGCCGCGAGTGGGTCTTTGGCCAATTTGATGCGTGTGTTTTACCTGCGGTCATGTTGATGTTTGAACGATCAGAACTAACTCCAGCAAGGTACGGTTATACTCCGGTAATTGTTGTTTAGGGGAAAATCATATCTGAAGAACTACGTCAAAAAGTAGTCATTTAATGTTATAATAAGTTATACGTTGACCACCATTCTTACAGTGCAGTTCAATTTCATGAAATCATATGAACTGCTCCTCGCATATATAGTTTAAAAAAAAAATATTTTTCATATCAATTAATTTTATTTTAGCTGTGGCGATCCAATTAAAGTAACACGTAGCATCTCCAAAATGGTAAACAGTAATGACGATGATGGGATTCTAGTTGGGAGATGGGATGGGGAATATGAAGATGGTACAGCGCCTTCAGCTTGGACGGGTTCCGTGGATATCTTGCAAGAATTTTTGGACAACCAACAGCCGGTCAACTATGGGCAGTGTTGGGTGTTTTCTGGAGTTGCAACAACAAGTATGTAGAGGCCCTTAATTTTAATAATACTCAAGGATTATACACACCTTTTTATGTGTAAGATATTATAGAAGAAGTAGGGAAGAAATTAGTATATTATAAATACATTGAATTGCAATCAGCTAATGAATGTAAAAATGATGTCTATAAATGTATAGACGTCATTTTTACGTCACAAAAATAATTCTACGTGTATATAAATGAATATAGTTTCCTATAAAGTGTAATACCTCAACGTACTGCAAAAACGCAATGAATTACGATGAAAAAATGTGAGTTCTTCTATTACATATACTTAAAACGATCTTTATGATTTGTGAATGACGTCAAAAGCGGCCGCTTTAAAGCGACCGTTCTCCTAGGAAACCAGGGCTTTAACGGTTACACGTATTCTTTAAGCAACTTGTTATTTTATAACAGCCTGTTATAAATTGAAAGTCCTGCTGTTTTTTGACAGGATAACTTGTTGTCAAAATTAAATAACTCCAATACATATATTTCTCTCTCTCCTATCAACCTCGAATAAAATTTTAGATTTATGTTGTAAGCAGCAGGCGACGATATACTACGTTCATTATTTTGTTTTATTTAAATTAATTAAATTTCTTTTTTTTGTATTTCAAGTTTGTCGTGCATTGGGAATCCCATCGCGAGTGGTTTCGAACTTAGTATCTGCACACGACGCTAATGCCACACTTACAGTTGATAAATACTACGGTGAGAATAACGAGGAGTTTGATTTTGATCCACTAAATCCTATGGGAGAAGATTCTATTTGGAACTATCACGTTTGGAACGACGTCTGGATGGCAAGACCAGATTTACCCTCAGGTGTGTATGAATCATGGCCCATATTGTAAGAATAGCTTATAGAAATTATACTGTAGTTTGGAAAATTAGAAAGAATAAATTGTATTCTTTTTAGTTTCCCAAACTACACTATAATCTGTTAGATATATACAAATACATGAATAGAACTCTATTTCTAATATACAGGGTATACAGGAGTGTCCATAATTTTTGGTAGTGGTAATATGAACCATTTTAAAAAAAATAGTTCATATAAACATGTGCATATAATATGAAAAAATTCGCATTATATACGCAATTCAACAACTATTTGGAAATCTGTCCGAAAATAGTAGGCGCATACCATTAGGACAGGGGCATGCATTGTCTCAACGACAACAAAACAAGAAAATACATTTAAAAATTCTTCATATATAAGTGTGAACCCACCTCTTAGCAATCTACATTCTAGATCTCGTCAGTGTAGCTCCAAAAATAGTACAACTTACACTCGAAGAGGGAAGTTAAACGCCATCTGGCGGCACCACATCAATTAGCAAAACACACCCATATGGTAATAACCGTCAACATGCTCATGTCTTCAGGATCACCGGGTAGTGCCCTCTTCGAGTGTAAGTTGTACTATTTTTGTATATAACCACTCGAGATATTGTGTGAATTCATCCTCACTAGCTGAGCTACACTGACGAGATCTAATAAGATCGAAATCTAGATATGTAGATTGCTAAGAGGTGGGTTCATATTTATATATGTTTTATACGATTGGCCTTGTACTGATATCTCAAGCACTCTGTTGGAATATTATTCTCTAGAGGGCACTACCCGGTGATCCTGAAGACATGTGCATGTTGACGGTTATTACCATATGGGTGTGCTTTGCTAATTGATGTGGTGCCGCCAGATGGCGTTAACTTCCCTCTTCGAGTGTAAGTTGTACTATTTTTAAAAATTCTTCATATAAATCAGTAAAAACATACTTGCAAAATGTATTTCTCTACTTGTACTACTGGTTAAGACTATTATTTTGGGAAAATAAGTAACTTTATTAAATCACAAAATTTATTGTGGGGGGCCCAGTGATGTGGTCTTGTCCCAAAAACAGCTAGTTACGGCCCTGGTAGCAAATATTAGTTAGTCACTTGTGTTATGGTTTATTAAATAGAAACATTTTGTAGTGCTAATAATTAAATTTACAAATGAACATGTGTTTTTCTTTTGAAAACATATAGGTTACGGTGGTTGGCAAGCTATCGACGCTACTCCCCAAGAAACATCGTCAGGTTTCTACCAGTGCGGTCCTGCATCTCTTGAAGCGATTAGAAAAGGAGCTGTAGGTTTAAATCACGATGTCGGTTTTATGATTGCATCTGTCAATGCGGATTTGATGCGCTGGAAGGTGGATCCCAAAAGCAATATGGGCTACACCAAGATTTATTGCAACAAATATCAGTATGTAATCACTTTTAATTACTAATGTGATGACTATTATTACTTTCCGAATACATCACTGATGTACAGGAAGGTATTGATTTACCGAAAACGCCTTCACGATTTCCAACTAAGATTTTGTATATGATAACTTTCCGGGAGGTAAAATTACACCAGAAGGAAGAAAATTGTTGTCGCGAATCATTTAGAAAAGTTTCGTTAAGTTTTATGCGTAAAATTGTCGAAATAATTCCGATATTTACGATGTCTGTGTGTCTGTATGTCTGTATGTCTGTATGCCTGTATGTCTGTATGTGTATGTCTGTATGTGTATGTCTGTATATCTGTATGTCTGTATATCTGTCTGTCTGTATGTCTGTCTGTATGTCTGTCTGTATGTCTGTCTGTATGTCTGTCTGTATGTCTGTCTGTATGTCTGTCTGTATGTCTGTCTGTATGTCTGTCTGTATGTCTGTCTGTATGTCTGTATGTCTGTATGTCTGTCTGTATGTCTGTCTATTTGTATGTATGTATGTTTGTCTGTCTGTGAACAAAATTCTCCGGGAAAACGGCACAACAAATTGCGGCAAAATTTGGCAATTATCTGCCCAAAAAGAAGAATTCATAGTTTTCTTTTTACTCTTTAATTAGTATCGGTCGTATGCTTTTAACGAAGCAACCCTGGATTTTCGACCCAAATGGTGATAAAGACCGACAGGAGATCACAGACCAGTACAAAGCCAAAGAAGGCACGGAAGCCGAAAGGCTTTCATTATACAACGCTGTCAGAGGAACGGAGCTTGCAAAAAGGTAAATTACACTTAAAATATCTTTATAGGGATAACCACGACACAAAGTTTTTTCGGCGGTACTGGGAGAAGTTTAATCATAGACACCCGGTTTTTATAGTTTCAATACGAAGGATGAAGTGTTTTTATTAACTTGCATAAATTGTACGCCATTCTATGTCGTAGTTTTACCTAAAATCTGGAAACAATTACACAATTCTTGCCATTAGGAAAGTATAGGCCAAATCCCAGCCTTACGGTCGTTTCAGACAAGACAATTTCTTGACTCAAAAGTTAGTCAAGATGCGAAACAATCTAAATTGTCTCGCATCATACAGCAAATTATTTGATTTATTGAATTGGATGGTAGATCGAATGGAAAAATATAAAGCGTTCTATTTGTCAAGGACAAATTGTATGGAAGAAGGATATATGAATTCATTTCTTGAACAACTTTTGAACTAAGAAATTGTCTTGTCTAAAACGACCTTTACTTTCATGTGCAATCTGAAAAATTGTGATTCGCGGGGTTTGAACCTTCGCTCAATGCGGTGTTATTTTTTTGGGTGCAAATTTAACAAAATTCAGTGCATTCAAAACTAGCCATGAGTCATCGGAGGAGCTCGAAAATGGCTAGAGCTTAGCCGAAACTAGTTGCAAAGTGTAACTGAAGTGTGATAAAAAACAAAGTAAAAAATCGTTTTATTTATCCTTTAAAATGAATTATCACAAAGTAGACGCCTTAACAATCCAATATTCGAGAGAATAGAATTTTAAAATAGTTAATTTTGGAATGTAGTGTTACACCATTAATTGATCAAGATGATAATGATTAATCAATGGTTACACGTACTAGTTTAGTTTTAAACCATATTGTTGAATTTAAATTTATTATCATGGAATCCAAAATTGAATGAAACCTAATATATCTATTTGTAGTTTCTACTCGTTGCCCGATCCAGGTTTGGAGGATATCGAATTCGATCTGATTGAACTGGAGAGAATTCAAATTGGGGAGAGTTTTAGTGTGGTGGTGAACGTCCGAAATAAATGCGACAAAGTGCGTACAATTAAGTCAGTATTATCTGCCGGCAGTGTTTTCTACACTGGCGTCAAAGCGCACGTGGTGAAAAAAGCCGAGGGGACATTCACAATGCAACCTAATTCAAGTAAGCGATTCGATTCAATAAAGCGCATTTCGTTTGGCATGGTTTATTATAGCTAGTCACCCCCGGGGCGTGCAGTATCGCTCAGGTCTTGCGGTCGTGCGCCGCCGGTTGTAAGGGCCGAGGTAGAATTGCGCGCATTGGAAGCGGCAAATAGAACAATTAACAGCCCGTACCAGGTCAGAGTGATAAACGAAAGCCACTTAAATAAACAAATCAACCAATCAATAGCGCCCGATTTTCGAGTTTTCAAATCAATGAGGTTTACCAACTATCGATAAAATAGCTACTGTTTTTGTCTTCGTTTTTATATTATAGAGATTTTTTAATTGGTTAAGAAATTTCAAAATTCCGTCTTGCCGTGAGCTTTACAACGGTGACTCACGGCAAGATGGAATTTTGAAATTTCTTAACCAATTAATAATCCCTATAATATAAAAACAAAGACAATGTATATATATATATATATATATATATATATATATATATATATATACATTGTCTTTGTTTTTTATTATAGGGATTATTAATTGGTTAAGAAATTTAATAATAATAATTTAATAATACCCGAGCAATTTTCAGTACCGGTATTTAAATCCCGCATTTAAATACCGGTACTGAAAATTGCTCGGGTATTGCAATCCCTAGTTGAATCGCCCTTGACACCAAATTAATGCATATATCCCATTTTCAGCGGAACAACTGCGTATGACTGTAAAACCTGATGAGTATTTGGACAAACTAGTAGAGTACTGCATATTGAAACTGTATGCGATTGCGACGGTGGTAGAAACTCGCCAAACATGGGCGGACGAAGATGATTTTCAAGTGCTTAAACCCAGCATTCATATCAAAGTAAGTTCCATACAAGAAAAAGCTCTTTGATTCCATGCGAATGCACCTGCAGCAGCTCCAAGCTTCTCCTTTCATTAAGCTCCTAGACTTGATGGACCGCGTTTTCGCGGCTCATGAATACAAAATGGGGCAATATAATAATGTTTCAGTGCCGTGAGATTGACACAGACAGCAGAAAACCAAACTTTGCATTTCGCTTGAAATTGTTTACAAATTTGCAGTATGAAACTTATATGAACAATCATTTTTGATTTTCACTAATGATTTCAGATTCCTGCTGAAATTCCTTTAGGCCAATCGACGACTATAACTCTACGCTTTGTGAATCCTCTCAAAAAAAGGCTGACCAAGTGCAAATTCAGCATTGCCGGACCTACGCTGTTGCGTAACCAAATCCTTGCATACCAAGACACTAAACCGGGGGCTTTACTAAAAATCAGCACTACTATCACCCCCAAAACGGCAGGCGAGCAGAAGATAGTGGCAACGTTCTCCTCAAAGGAACTTATAGATATCACCGGCTCTTCCAAAGTAGAAGTAGTTGATGATGAGTGAAATTCAAATGCTTCAACCATAGCCTTCTAGATTACATCAAGGTTATTAACTATTTTAATTAGTATGTAGTTTTATTTTATGCTGGGGATTGACTGCTCGGTGCTAGATGATCAGTCAGATTCTCATTGCACATTGGTATGAAAAACATGACATACAAGGCAAACCCTAACAACGATATCGTAAAGCACGACTGTCAAGTTTTATTCTACACCCCAATTATGCCTATCCAATCATCCAATCTCTATCCAATGCTACTAATAATGAAGTTTCACGAATAACGAACTGTATTGACGATTCAATGTCAACAGTTTTTGTCGAACTAGTGGGTAAACAGCTGATCTTTGTTATTGTTTGATCAGCTGATTAGATAAAAATTACACGATTTTGATTACTTGGACGGTAATGCGTGGTTGTTAATAAACTTTTAATATATAACTAGACAAATCTTACACATATTATCACATATGTGATGAGAAAATACATTTTATGCGTAGAGATTACCCACCAGATTTAAGTTAATTTTCTGCCACTAGATAGACTAGCTTGAATTGCCCATAACGGGGTTGCAGCGAGTGAAATTTGAAAAATGCGATATAATATTAAATTAAATAATAAAATTCTAAAGTAAATGCTCATACAGTGCACCATTTACAGTCTGACAATGAGCTAAAAAGAATTTCAACATTTTCAATAATATCTAGGTGCTTTGAATACATGTGCCGCCATCTATCGGCTAGTTGCAGTACCAAAATTGGCCGCTCGAAACAAAAACATTTTGACGCTCACTGTTTCCGACGCCATTGTGAAAGCTCGAACGCAACCTCAAAAACAAAGTACATATATGCTCCCAACGCGAAAAGTGCACTTGGTGAAACGATGACCGAACAGCAGCAGCACCTGAACAGTCTGCTGGCCGCGCTGCGCAAGCCGCAGACGGGCAAACGGCTGCTCCAGGTGCTGGCCGCCGTCCGCAAGCTGGTGAACGCGCCCGACCATCGCGCCAACGTACAGGCCATCCGCGAGCGCAACTGCCTCAAACCGTTGGTCGGGTACACGCGCTACGACGCCAACCTCACCGTCGTGGACCTCGCACTTAGCATCCTCGGCAATTGCTGCACAAATCATTCCGTCGTCAGACATACGGTGAGTGTCTTTCCCTGACAGTTGCGTCCATTTTGTTTGTTGTCACTTTACAGGCTGGCCAATATTGGCGTATGTAGACAAAAGACAGTGCTTCTAAAACTTTTTTATGTATAAAATATTTGATTGTCGTCTAAATATGGCCCTGTTCGTTTGGCTACTACTAGTGACTAGTAGTAACACATGCTGACGTCGCGCTATACTATTAGTATGAGCGTGACGTCAGCATGTGTCACTACTAGTCACTAGTAGTAGCCAAACGGACAGGGTCTATACCTCTAGATATAACGGCTATATATTTGATAGTACCAACCTATGCCTAATGTGAGAAAATGTCGGAATATGTGAAAAAAAAACATGGGAAAATGTCAGAAAATGTGAGAAAACATGCCAAAATTGGTCAAAATGTGTCAAAAATAGTAAAACGTGAATATTATTCAGAAACTCGTGTATATTTTTGTTCATGTACATAGAATTAGTTGAATATTTTACTGCTCTACAACTTACCTATTAAACTTCTCCCACCACGGTTACAGAGACGATATTTTGATATTTGTTGTCAAAACAACGTCACAAAGTAGCTATTGTAAACATTAAATAGAAACACGATTTCCCTATATCATAACTTTATTGATCCTTGTTAAAGTTTTCAAAATGCCAATTCTGCAATTGTTGTATATCCATTCAAAACGTTAATAATTCCGATAATTTTGAAGTTACAGAATACTTTTATTAGTTTCAAGATTGTAATAAATGAAAATATAATGTACAATTGAATCATTTTCTAAATTACTTCAGGGCATTGCCAACTGCATCAATGACAGCTTCGCTCTCATATGTTCAGGGAGGGTATTTTTCCTATCATACTATTGTAATTTCTAAACTCACTAATAGAGTGCGCTATACATATTTTTAGTTAGAATTGAAATACCAACTGTTTGTTATTTATTTAATATTTACGCAGTATGTATTATTTCTAGATTAATGAATTGAACATCCTGCACAATTTAAACCGTGTCCTAGAGAAGCACCAAAAAGACAGCATACAAGGACGTGTTTTTCGCATACTAGGTAACCTGTGTGATGGCTATGAGCCGCTCAGAATACTCACAAAGGAACCCACCGTAATGACCAGTGTGTTGAGTTTTTTGAAAACATTCGCGGCTACTAATAACACCGAGGAAACGGATTCAAAAACAACTGCACCCACTGTGAGCATGGCGTTGCGATTTATTAGGAAAATATTAGTTAAGGACACGTTTGATGAACTTACAATGGTGCATAAGTTTGTGGAGGTTGTTGGAGTTGTATTGGTCAAGTGTGCTGGTTGTTGGATGGATGATAAGAAGTATGAAGGGTTGGTGATAGATGTGCTTAAAATTTTACAGACGCTTTCATCGTCAGTTTATAGTCATTACGATGTTATTGCTGTGGTGAGTATTCTTCAAATAATATAAGAGTGAATCCACCTCTTAGCAATCTACATATCTAGATTTCGAACTTCTTAGATCTCATCAGTGTAGCTCAAGATTGAAATCTTGATCTCATCAGTGTAGCTATGCTAGTATCTTCACTAGCAGAGTTACACTAATGAAATCTAGATATAATTGCTAAGAGGTGGATTCACACGTATATATTTTATAAGATTGGCCTTGTGCTGATATCTCAAACACTCTATTGGCATATTATTATTCCAATAGAGGGCACTACTTGGTAATGGCATGAGCATGTCGACGGTTATTACCATATGGGTATGCATTGTTAATTGATGTCACCAGATGGCATTAAAATTTCCTCCTAAGAGGAAAGTTGTATCATTCTTCAAATTAACTTTTATTATAATGCTTTAACTTTTATCATAAATTTCACTCCAAATTCGTTGTTCTAATATTTTTAAATAGCCAACTATTTTTTACAGCTACGTACTACTGAAAAAGGCAATGCATTAAACTCTCTCAGCGACATCATTCTACTGAATCCGGAAAAAATAATAAAACTAATTCTAAAACTAGCGCGGCTCTCAAAATACCAATCTGACCTACCAATAGAGCCCATCATTGCTAATTTACTCTCAGCAGCGCGCGCTGGCGTTGACGCTGTGAACAATCTACGCTGCATCAATAACCTGATGGACCACATAGGTTTTCATGACAAACTTAAACAGTCGGATAATATTGAGCTGTTGGTGGAGATGTTACGCGAATTAGAGGCTGGGGATGACCAATCGGTGCAATGTTGCGCTCATATTTGTGCGATTTTAAACAAATGCAAGTACAATGAGACGTTGGTACGCCTGCAACTGGAAGCGGATGTTGTCGCGGCTCTAGTTTCAAAATTAGCGCGTGTAACGGGCAAACGGACTGATAAATTTGTGATTGCGGAGCATGAGATGAAAAGGACGATGAAGGAGGGATATAGGCATAACAAACGACTCAAAAAAGATGTATGTATATTGGATAATGTGTATAGTTTGTGATAATTCAATATAAATAATAAATAAAACGAGTTTTGTTTTGTATCACTTTGCTATTTTTACAAATATTTTCGGTTAAACCCTAGCTATTATTGATTTGCTTGATAATGGTTATAGTTTAGCCGATAATATTTGGAAAAATTGCAATAAACAAGTGATCAAAAAAACAAATCAATACAAAAACTCGTTTTATTGATTATTTGAGCCTGTGAGAATGAAAGTGTGTAATGTAATGAGCATGAAACTCATAAATACACTTTAATTTGTAAATATTGCCATTTAACTCTTTTAGAATGAACAAGAACGATTTGTTAACGCTGATTATGGAAGAAGTTTCGATCGCTGTGCTAGTCCCAGTTCGCTTAGCGATGTTAGCTCCTGCGGTCCATATTCACCAGCACCAGCAGGAAATATTTTAAATTATGGTAAACCGAATCATTTGCTATTTGAGGCCGTTAATGCCATGTTGGGCCATTTTGTCAAAAACTATCTAACTATGTTTAGGAAAGACTGTCTCCATATTGTCAATGCCAGAGTGATGTGAGTGTAGTTTATTCAACGGTCAAGAGATGCCAGCCCAAAGCAATTCTGGGCTAGAGGATGAACAATGGGTTTTTGACCACTATGGCAAAAGCGCTTCATTTTTGCCATAGAGGTAAAAAAACCCATTGACCTCTACACGCTAGCTTGAGACACCTAGTGTCAAAAATTTAAACCCAGACAAAATGTACATATGGTGATAATGTATTTTTTAAACTGCATTTCTTTTAATTTTATTATTATTCTTGAATCAAGAATAGTAATTTACAAAGAGTAATCCACACAAAAATAAATAAATAAAAAATACGAACGTAATCATGCGAATTACGTAGATAATGGGATAGCCCACTCTGGCATTAATCACCTCATGTGTACATTAAAATTACTATTTTCATTTAGATTCCGACTCTGATAATTACTCACCATTATGCAGTGAGAATGAATGTGATGAAGATTTTAAGGAGTCTATACCTGAGGATGATTTTGTTACGAATTCTGATTCTGACGAGAAACGACCCGATAATAATAAAGGTTAGTATAAGGCTTGGTTGTATAAAGCAGATATCTTTGGAGTTAATTTTTAATTTTAATTTTAATTTTTAATTTTTAATTTTTAATTTTTAATTTTTAATTTTTAATTTTTAATTTTTAATTTTTAATTTTTAATTTTTAATTTTTAATTTTTAATTTTTAATTTTTAATTTTTTATTTTTAATTTTTAATTTTTATATTTTATATTTTTTTATATTTTATATTTTATATTTTATATTTTATATTTTATATTTTATATTTTATATTTTATATTTTATATTTTTTTATATTTTATATTTTATATTTTATATTTTATATTTTTTTATATTTTATATTTTATATTTTATATTTTATATTTTATATTTTATATTTTATATTTTATATTTTATATTTTATATTTTATATTTTATATTTTATATTTTATATTTTATATTTTATATTTTATATTTTATATTTTATATTTTATATTTTATATTTTATATTTTATATTTTATATTTTATATTTTATATTTTATATTTTATATTTTATATTTTATATTTTATATTTTATATTTTATATTTTATATTTTATATTTTATATTTTATATTTTATATTTTATATTTTATATTTTATATTTTATATTTTATATTTTATATTTTATATTTTATATTTTATATTTTATATTTTATATTTTATATTTTATATTTTATATTTTATATTTTATATTTTATATTTTATATTTTATATTTTATATTTTATATTTTATATTTTATATTTTATATTTTATATTTTATATTTTATATTTTATATTTTATATTTTATATTTTATATTTTATATTTTATATTTTATATTTTATATTTTATATTTTATATTTTATATTTTATATTTTATATTTTATATTTTATATTTTATATTTTATATTTTATATTTTATATTTTATATTTTATATTTTATATTTTATATTTTATATTTTATATTTTATATTTTATATTTTATATTTTATATTTTATATTTTATATTTTATATTTTATATTTTATATTTTATATTTTATATTTTATATTTTATATTTTATATTTTATATTTTATATTTTATATTTTATATTTTATATTTTATATTTTATATTTTATATTTTATATTTTATATTTTATATTTTATATTTTATATTTTATATTTTATATTTTATATTTTATATTTTATATTTTATATTTTATATTTTATATTTTATATTTTATATTTTATATTTTATATTTTATATTTTATATTTCTAACTAACTGGTTATAATTTTTAAATTAAACAAATTACCATTTCCATAGACCAACTAGATCTGAGAAGTAAATTGCGCAATGAAATGATTGCATTGCTGAAATTCTACTGCACAATGAAGCCCATCAATCAGCAGTTGGGTGACCCCAAATTGATTACTGTGCTGTTAAATATTGCCTTGGATTTGTCCCTGAGTGAAGAAGGGTGCAAACCGGCGTTGGCGGTCATATTTGCTATTGCACAGTAAGTAATTTATAATTTATAATTTATAATTTATAATTTATAATTTATAATTTATAATTTATAATTTATAATTTATAATTTATAATTTATAATTTATAATTTATAATTTATAATTTATAATTTATAATTTATAATTTATAATTTATAATTTATAATTTATAATTTATAATTTATAATTTATAATTTATAATTTATAATTTATAATTTATAATTTATAATTTATAATTTATAATTTATAATTTATAATTTATAATTTATAATTTATAATTTATAATTTATAATTTATAATTTATAATTTATAATTTATAATTTATAATTTATAATTTATAATTTATAATTTATAATTTATAATTTATAATTTATAATTTATAATTTATAATTTATAATTTATAATTTATAATTTATAATTTATAATTTATAATTTATAATTTATAATTTATAATTTATAATTTATAATTTATAATTTATAATTTATAATTTATAATTTATAATTTATAATTTATAATTTATAATTTATAATTTATAATTTATAATTTATAATTTATAATTTATAATTTATAATTTATAATTTATAATTTATAATTTATAATTTATAATTTATAATTTATAATTTATAATTTATAATTTATAATTTATAATTTATAATTTATAATTTATAATTTATAATTTATAATTTATAATTTATAATTTATAATTTATAATTTATAATTTATAATTTATAATTTATAATTTATAATTTATAATTTATAATTTATAATTTATAATTTATAATTTATAATTTATAATTTATAATTTATAATTTATAATTTATAATTTATAATTTATAATTTATAATTTATAATTTATAATTTATAATTTATAATTTATAATTTATAATTTATAATTTATAATTTATAATTTATAATTTATAATTTATAATTTATAATTTATAATTTATAATTTATAATTTATAATTTATAATTTATAATTTATAATTTATAATTTATAATTTATAATTTATAATTTATAATTTATAATTTATAATTTATAATTTATAATTTATAATTTATAATTTATAATTTATAATTTATAATTTATAATTTATAATTTATAATTTATAATTTATAATTTATAATTTATAATTTATAATTTATAATTTATAATTTATAATTTATAATTTATAATTTATAATTTATAATTTATAATTTATAATTTATAATTTATAATTTATAATTTATAATTTATAATTTATAATTTATAATTTATAATTTATAATTTATAATTTATAATTTATAATTTATAATTTATAATTTATAATTTATAATTTATAATTTATAATTTATAATTTATAATTTATAATTTATAATTTATAATTTATAATTTATAATTTATAATTTATAATTTATAATTTATAATACAGAAGCAGGGACTTTCTGATACCGTTAATGATCGCTGAAGTGGTGCCGCAAGTATTCGAAGTAATGGACACCAAACACGGTGAAGGATGCGGTGACTGCGAAACGTTGCAACGTCGCGCGGAAGAAGTGGTTGCTAAATTCCTTACAGTGGGCCAATCGGAAAGCATAAAAGGTGACATTGCTCATCTTCTGCTGGGAAAAACAAGTGACGAGCTGAAAGAGAAAGTCGCATTAGCCATTCCATACGTCATCAGGTAAATTACTAACACTAGTGCCCGTATTCACTGACATCCCATAGTAAATAGATCCATTAATATCTAATAGGATTTTCAATTACTATATTATTAGACCTATAAAGTTTATGGTGATTTTAGTAAATACGGGCATAAATATAAATATTCTCAATAACTAAGTTATTTATGCAGGTTTAATTCAATATTCTGCTCAATAATTTACATTTATAGTTTATACTATTATTTATTTATTATATTATATTATTATGTTTGTTTCAGAAATTGTTCCGTTTTAAGTAAACTAATGAAAGACTGCGGTGGCCTGTCGCTACTAATAAACCTACTAAAAGATCGCAACAATCTAATCACCCAGGAAAAAACAATCAAATCCATATGCATCCTGGCGACAGATAACCTAAAAATTAAAAACCCCGTTGAGAAACGTCACCGGAAAAAATCGGGTTTAGTGCGCGTGCGCGTGGGTTCCTATAAATTTGACCCGACTACCAGTAACAACCCTGTTCGATTTAAACTGGAGGATGGTAGTACAGTTACAGCGGATCGGAGTAATTTAAATGAACAGTCGGATTATTTTGGTACTTTGTTGAGCGGACAGTTTATAGAGAGTGAAATGTGTGAGATACCGCTGAAAAATGTGCGCGAGGACTCGCTCAAATGTCTCCTACAGTTGCTACGGTTGGACATCACTTTAAATTGTAGTTTGGATTTTGAATGTGATTTGGAAACCATTTTGGATGTCATTTTGTTGTCGGATCGGTTTTTATTGGCTGATTTGAATTACGCGCTCGTGTGCCACGTGGAACAATTGATAACGGTCGGATCGGTTTCAAAATTTTACAAATGGGCTATAGAATCCGGCACGAATATTATGCGAATCGAAAGCGTTGCGTTTGCATTGGTGTGCGATGTACCTTATAAGGAGCGTGTTAATATGTTTTTCACGCTGTTTAATCTGGGGTACTTTTTTGAACTTATTGAGGATGTTGAGAAATTGATTGTGCAGTTTTTATAGCATATCTGTTGTATGGACGTTGTTATTTAATAAAATGATTTTTGTAAACATTATATAGATAGGAGTATATAAATATTTGTTGTTAAAAAGTATTCGTTTTTTCATCTAATAATACAGCCCCACTTCAAATATACCATATGACCTTACTACTATTAATTAAAAAAGTATTAAAAACAAATTAATTATAATTTATATTATACACTCTGTATCATACACAAACTTTTCTGACCACTCTGTATCGCATCAGTTGGCAGCCCTGCATCACCCCCACCCACCAACTCTTTTTTCTTTTTAGAAAGGTCACAGTTGTCGTGATGTGAATGTGTTGGTTTTGTTTACGTGTTCGCTGCGTGGCATATTCCGGTTCCCCGTCGACACGCGTCCCCTCGCAGTGCTCCCAGCAGGCCGCATTCAGTACGCGACAGACAGCCGACCGACAGCAGCGAAGATGGTGAAGCCCGTGTCGAGGAAGACCACCACCAAGAACCCCCCGATTCTCAGTCATGAGTTCGTCATCCAGAATCATGCCGATATCGTGTCCTGCGTGGCGATGGTGTTCGTCGTGGGGCTTCTAGTGCAGGTGGGTGCTACTGGTTGTTTGTTGTTGGCATTTGTTACTGTTGGGTGCGATTTTTGGGGCGGTGAAGTGCTGGCATATGTCATACGATTGTAGGTTATATTAGTGGCCTATATGTTTGGGGGTTGTTTTTGGGTTGAATTTGGATGATTTAAGGGTTGGAATGAATTAAAAGTGATTCCGTGCAGGAATCTTCATGAATTAATATATAGTACATAGTGGAAATTTGAGGTTTTACAGTTAAAATTTGATAACATATGTCTATAACAACTGCCACTATTATTTTAAGTCTGCTTACAATAAAGTATCTACTAATAAAATGAAATTATCTAACATTATTAATAATAATAATATAAATAAAGAGTAAATAATATAAAAATATGAAGCCTAACACCCAATTTCTCCAACAAATCTTAAAGCTTGTCTTATATATAACCATGTCTTAAATTTTTATTCTATTGCACCAAACATATGTAGAGCTCACTTAGTCTTACAATGTAAGACTGTGTGATCATTTTAAGATCCGATTTTTGTTTAGTGCAATGCTTTAAGATGTCTTATTATTAAGATGGTCTAACACTATAAATCTATCAATAGCTATTGAACCCATAAGTATTCATTGTTATAGCAACAATAAATACTTTATCTAGGGAATGTAGTTACTTTAGATTCTCTCTATTGGAAACACTGGACAATTAAACAAAAGGTGTCATCAAAGCTTCAATCACAAGCACTATTCAAGGTTTTTGACATTTGTTTTGGCATATTCTGTCACAATGACATTTTAAATTTATCCATTCAATAGCTTATGGGACCTATAAAGTTTATGGGATGTTGGTGAATACAGGCATAAAACTAGTTAAGATTCGTTGGAGAAACTGGGCATAAAAGTTTTAGATTTATAATTAATGTTATTTTTGTTACAGGCAACCACACCAATTGCTTCAGTCTTCATTGCCCTCCAACACAATGTGACTGAAGCTGGTGAACTACCACTCTACACCAGTGGTGGCAAGGATTGGGCTGCTGTATTTTTCTACAGTCTCATCTGCATTGTAGTACATGCCATCATTCAAGAATATGTGATTGATGTGAGTAATATATTTTTTTGTGTATTAAAATAATCTTATTATTATTTATGAAATGTTACAGAAAGTTACAAAACGCCTCCATTTGTCCAAATCTAAACTCTCGGTCTTCAATACCAGTGGACAGCTTGCCATCTATTATTTGGCATCAACTATTTGGGGTTTTGATATTATTTTGAGAGAGAAGTTTTTACCAAATGTAAGTACATTTAATCTGTATCTCTTTAACTCAAGATGTTTCATTGTAGTATTGTATTATATAATTAGATTATGTTGTTTTTTTAATAGGTTTCTGCAATTTGGATGGACTACCCCGCCCCCATGACGTTCCTATTGAAACTTTTCTTGATCGTTCAAATCGCCTATTGTCTGCATGAGATCCCGGAAATTTATTTCCAGCGCACCAAGAAAGAGGAATATCTATCAAAGGCTGCTACAGCCCTTGCTTCTCTTGTTGTCATTGCAGTGCCCTACTTCTTGAACTTCAATCGCCTGCTTGTCTGTTTGTTGGTGCTCGATTTCACCTCTGAGCTTGTCATCCATGTAGCACAATTGATTCAGACTATCGATAAGGATGATAAGTTTACAAAAGGTAAGAGGATAAATTATACAAAACAAAATTAATTATTATTAATTATGACAGTTGGTATATGATGAATCAAAATTGTGATGTGTTTTGTTTTATTTTGATTAAAACAAAAGACACCTCTGAAAATGTACTATTTATGCTGAAAATACGCTTATTGTTTATTTTATTTTGACTTTCTTATTAGAATCGAAATAGAATTTTATTCAATTACATCCTTTCGAATCTTTATTATGGATTGCAAAACCAGGATTCCTGGATCCTGAAGACTGGGATATCACACCAATTGTTCGGGTATTTAAATACCGGAATTCATCAGAAAAAATATATATATATATATATACTTGCTGTAGAATACCCAGTATTTAATATGAAAGTACCGGTATTTTAATATTATCCGTATATTTTATTTTTTCGTAGTTTACTCTTAAGTGTTTTATAATTTTTTGGTACTTTGAAGATTGCTTAAGTTTAAAATAACGCAGAATTTTATTGAAAAAAATACAATTTACCAACAATTTAATAATAAAATATTTTTCGTTATGTCTAAATTTTCTGGCGAACACTATATAATAATAAATAAATAATTATTTTTATTTAAATTTATTTTTAGTGACTGGATTGGTGAGTAAAGTTGTGATGGTGGTAACGCGTGTCGCCAGCATCATCATTGCTGTACTCACCCTGTGGTTCGGACTCGCTCAAGGTGAGCAAAAAGAGCTCGATCTGGTGGCCGGATATTACAACACTCCAGTTGTACGGTTGGGATTGCTGGGCGCCATTTTAGTCCTGCAAATCTACTTGACTGCTGTCGTTATTGGCCGCGAATTGGAGAAGGCGAAGGAGGCTAAGCAGTTCACAACTGTGCAAAAAACGAAAACAAACAAGAAAACAAAGAAAGGTAAAAAAAGATGTGAGGCGAGGTTGATTACATTATAATTTTGGTAGTTGGGAACTGATTATATTTATTTTATATCACTGGTGTTTGGGCAAAAGTGCCTAAGTCATAATTTTTATGAAAATAAGGTTTAACCACAAATTCTTCTGGGGGTCCACCCTACAAAGCTTTTTTTACGAAAATAAGGTTTAACCACAAATTCTTCTGGGGGTCCACCCTACAAAGCTTCAATTTTTACAATCTGAATCCAGCACAAATGTATATAAAAATTTCTGGTGACTTTGTCATTTAACATTTTGGCATTCTGACATTTTAATTTGATGACATTTAACATTTTGACATTTAACATTTTGACATTTAACATTTTGACATTTTTACATTTTAGCATTCTGACATTTTCGTTCTTCACATTTTTCTTATCGTAATGTAGTAAACTATGTGTAATTTTATGATTGTTTTAGTAAAGGAATCTGATCTGCCTGAAGCCGATCAGAACCAGAAACGGTCGCAGCCGCGCAAGGCCGCCAAGAAGGAGGCGTGAGTTGAAACCGTGCGTTTTCAATATATTACATTCATCATCTGTATTCAATTCATTCATCAATTAATTGTAAACTCTAAGAACGTCCACAGCCACCACAGAATAAATGGCGTGTGGTTTCATTTCAGACCAACTGCCAATCTATTTTAATTTACTACCAAAAGTATGGGATTCAATGCAACAAAACAACAACAAAATGGGATCATATATTTTTTTATGATTTATTCAGCTAATACTACCGTATTTCTTCTTTCGACGTCTTTTGTGCAATTCTGTATTTGACATTTTTTCATTTATTATATATGTATTTTTCGATGAGATTCAATTTGTTGTACAAATTGCATGGACTACTTGCAAGTTATTTGTTAAAATAAAGTACTTTGTATGTATAAGGAGATTTAAAGTAATTTCCAACTTGGTGGTCTAATGGTTAAAGGTGTCATCCATCTCTTGCTGAGAATTGGGCAGCAAAGGTTCAAACCTTATTGAGAGCAAACTTCACTTTACATTTTTTTCGAGGTTTTCTGTGAAGTTAAATTAAAAAAATTAATAAATAAAAGTAAATTGGTGATCCTCTGAGCTTCTCCTTTAACCCGCGAAAAAGCCATCGCGCTGGTAGCTATAAAACAGGGTGACCAACATAAGGGCGTAGGGGAAGGGGTGGCTTAATCGGGTATTTACTCTCCTCCCCCCCCCCCCCTAACTTAGGTAATTCTAAGGGACTCACGCGGGCGATTTTCTTTAAATTGTTTAAAATTTAAGTATGCACAAATAAATTTACCACGAATGAATAAACAAATAAAAGGAAACTAATGAGAATGAGATTCAACCGAATCAATTTTAAGCAGACTGACCCCCGTATTCACCAACGTCCTATAAATGTATCAATAACTATTGAACCCATAAATATTCGTTGTTATAGCAACAATAAATGCATTATCTAGGGAATGTAGTTACTTTAGATTCTCTCTATTGGAAACACTGAATAATTAAACAAAAGGTGCCATCAAAGTTCCAATTGCAAGCTCTATTCAAGGTGGTTGACATTTGTTTTACGCATATTCTGTCACAATGACGTTTTCAATTTATCCATTCAGTAGCTTATGGGATGTAATGGGCATAACCGCCGTATTTACCAACGTCCTATAAATCTATCAATAGCTATTGAACCCGTAAGTATTCCTTGTTATATCAACAATAAATAAATTATCTAGGGAATGTAGTTACTTTAGATTCGCTCTGTTGGAAACACTGAAAATTAAAGAAAATGTGTCGCCTATTCAAGGCGTTTGACATTTATTTTGACAATTTCTGTCATAATGACATTTTCAATTTATACATTCAGCATATATGGGACCTATAATGTTTATTGTATGTTGGTAAATACGGGCATAAGTCAAATAAATTTCGTAAATGACGTCACACTATTGTCAAGTTTAAATTTGTGTTAAATATGCTGTTTAGGGCATGCTCTTCTAGATTATATATTCTTAACAAACCGCTGTGGTATTGAATACAATAACAAGTACATTTATAATAATAAATGTCTCTAAATTTTCCCGCCAAAATGACAATCATGCTGGACAACTTCGTATTTATTAATCCACGCAACCATACCATGGATAAGTTAGTTAGGAAATTTAATGTACTTTATATGGAAAGCAGATCCAACGCCCTCTAACAGCAGCACCGCCATACTACCATTGTACTAAAATGTGTGAGTTTCTTATGTGTAATTTTGTTTTCTATGGCAATTTAATATAGCTATTAACTGTTAGAGGGCGGCACCACATGACACAATTCTAACCTAAAAATTAAATTTTGTAGTCAAAAAGTAAATAACGGTGAATAGTCGATTTTTAACTTGCAGACACTCACAACATCAATAGAATATAAAAATGCGATGTGGAACTAATGTTGGCGAAAATGAGGGGCGCCTACCCGGTCCTGGTGGCATTCACCGAAAAGATCCTGTAAGTCATTCTCATATATAACCTTATTATAATTAGCCATGCAATTAATTTGGGAACAATTAGTATATTTCCCATCTTATAAATTTGGCATAAACATAAATACTTATATAGAGTGTCCCTAAAGTTATTTCATACTTTAGGGACATTTGATAAAACCCTGAGGATTCATCTTATAAAGCATATATAATATCTCCAGATATTATTGAAACTGTTGAAAATTAATTTGTTCTTTGATTAGAAATAGAAATTTATTTTTTCAGATGCATACAATACATATACACTAGTACATTATATATCATATAATACATATACACTAGTACATTATATATCATACATTGAATTATTGAAAATTAGCTCATATAAATAAAACAACAATATTCTGCCATAACGACGAAGGAAAATTGATCTCCTTGTCCCACCTAAAACATTTGCCTCCAAATAACTGTTTGAATTCTAGATTATTTAATATAATAAAGTATTTTTTCTACAGTATAAATTTAATCCAGATGAAATGCGAGTGCTGAAAGAATGCAACAAGGACAGTTTTTTTATGAGATGCATCCCTATTGGAACTGCAATGGGAGTTGCTACATACATGGGGGTTAATTCCGGTGAGTTTGAACTTAATGACGTTATTAATTTATCCATTCAATAGCTTATGGGATCTATAAAGTTTATGGGATGTTGGTGAATACGGGCAATAATCTATTGAATGTTCAAATTGAAAAAATAATGTGACAGTAATTGCCAAAACAAATGCCAAACATCTTGAATAGAGCTTGTGATTGCTTTGATGATACCTTTTGTTTAATTATTCAGTGTTTCCAATAGAGAGAATCTAAAGTAACTACATTCCCGAGAGAATGTATTTATTGTTGTTATAACAATGAATACTTATGGGTTTAATAGGTATTGATACATTTATGGAACATTGTTGAATACAAGGTTTATCCCTGTATTCACCAACATTTCAACCCCTGAAAGTATAAAGTTTGTCAATTAGATAACAATACAATTGCACACACGAATTTTAACTGTATGAAATTGCATGTTATTATATAACACACTTTATTCCCATGATATTAATAAAATCCTACAATAACAAGGTCAACTAGTCAAATGTCTAAAATCTTCTAATTTCTTGCATCACTTCCGCATTGATGGAATGGCGCGTCGGTGTAAATTATGTGGTGGAAGCCGTGTATTTTTGTTCAGTACTCCGTGTTAAAGGCCGGCCCGTCCTTCAAGTTGTTGAAATTACTAACTTAAAAATTGGACTTCTTCGACCTTCAATTTAATGAAAACACCGATCCGGTTATACTCCCCTAGTTCTTGTGCCAATTCTTTTCCTCTCAAATAGATTTGTACTTGGCTGGTTCATGTTCCTGGAGGTCATATTCTTCTGTCAGATCTTTTGAGAGTGTGCGCCAACTGATCAGATTGACTGAGCATGTTCGATGAGGATTTGTGCACTTCTAATACTTTTTACTTTCCGAATATAGCACTGTTGTAGATGGAATAATATAATTAAAAATTGTAATTAATCTTATTATTTTTATAAATTTTCAGGATATTTAAAAGCAAGTCCTCGATTTGGAGCTACCCCTAAAGTAGTGGTTGCTGTTATCTTGGGCTACTTTATTGGTAAAGTATCATACCAGAAGAAATGTGCTGAACGCCTTATGAAGTTGCCCAACAGTCCTATTGGGGAGATGCTGAGACATAGGAAAAAGGGATTCTTCCAAGAAAAGTAAGATTATGAATTTATATTTATATTTATATTTATATTTATATTTATATTTATATTTATATTTATATTTATATTTATATTTATATTTATATTTATATTTATATTTATATTTATATTTATATTTATATTTATATTTATATTTATATTTATATTTATATTTATATTTATATTTATATTTATATTTATATTTATATTTATATTTATATTTATATTTATATTTATATTTATATTTATATTTATATTTATATTTATATTTATATTTATATTTATATTTATATTTATATTTATATTTATATTTATATTTATATTTATATTTATATTTATATTTATATTTATATTTATATTTATATTTATATTTATATTTATATTTATATTTATATTTATATTTATATTTATATTTATATTTATATTTATATTTATATTTATATTTATATTTATATTTATATTTATATTTATATTTATATTTATATTTATATTTATATTTATATTTATATTTATATTTATATTTATATTTATATTTATATTTATATTTATATTTATATTTATATTTATATTTATATTTATATTTATATTTATATTTATATTTATATTTATATTTATATTTATATTTATATTTATATTTATATTTATATTTATATTTATATTTATATTTATATTTATATTTATATTTATATTTATATTTATATTTATATTTATATTTATATTTATATTTATATTTATATTTATATTTATATTTATATTTATATTTATATTTATATTTATATTTATATTTATATTTATATTTATATTTATATTTATATTTATATTTATATTTATATTTATATTTATATTTATATTTATATTTATATTTATATTTATATTTATATTTATATTTATATTTATATTTATATTTATATTTATATTTATATTTATATTTATATTTATATTTATATTTATATTTATATTTATATTTATATTTATATTTATATTTATATTTATATTTATATTTATATTTATATTTATATTTATATTTATATTTATATTTATATTTATATTTATATTTATATTTATATTTATATTTATATTTATATTTATATTTATATTTATATTTATATTTATATTTATATTTATATTTATATTTATATTTATATTTATATTTATATTTATATTTATATTTATATTTATATTTATATTTATATTTATATTTATATTTATATTTATATTTATATTTATATTTATATTTATATTTATATTTATATTTATATTTATATTTATATTTATATTTATATTTATATTTATATTTATATTTATATTTATATTTATATTTATATTTATATTTATATTTATATTTATATTTATATTTATATTTATATTTATATTTATATTTATATTTATATTTATATTTATATTTATATTTATATTTATATTTATATTTATATTTATATTTATATTTATATTTATATTTATATTTATATTTATATTTATATTTATATTTATATTTATATTTATATTTATATTTATATTTATATTTATATTTATATTTATATTTATATTTATATTTATATTTATATTTATATTTATATTTATATTTATATTTATATTTATATTTATATTTATATTTATATTTATATTTATATTTATATTTATATTTATATTTATATTTATATTTATATTTATATTTATATTTATATTTATATTTATATTTATATTTATATTTATATTTATATTTATATTTATATTTATATTTATATTTATATTTATATTTATATTTATATTTATATTTATATTTATATTTATATTTATATTTATATTTATATTTATATTTATATTTATATTTATATTTATATTTATATTTATATTTATATTTATATTTATATTTATATTTATATTTATATTTATATTTATATTTATATTTATATTTATATTTATATTTATATTTATATTTATATTTATATTTATATTTATATTTATATTTATATTTATATTTATATTTATATTTATATTTATATTTATATTTATATTTATATTTATATTTATATTTATATTTATATTTATATTTATATTTATATTTATATTTATATTTATATTTATATTTATATTTATATTTATATTTATATTTATATTTATATTTATATTTATATTTATATTTATATTTATATTTATATTTATATTTATATTTATATTTATATTTATATTTATATTTATATTTATATTTATATTTATATTTATATTTATATTTATATTTATATTTATATTTATATTTATATTTATATTTATATTTATATTTATATTTATATTTATATTTATATTTATATTTATATTTATATTTATATTTATATTTATATTTTACCTATTTTACCTATTTTACCTATTTTACCTATTTTACCTATTTTACCTATTTTACCTATTTTACCTATTTTACCTATTTTACCTATTTTACCTATTTTACCTATTTTACCTATTTTACCTATTTTACCTATTTTACCTATTTTACCTATTTTACCTATTTTACCTATTTTACCTATTTTACCTATTTTACCTATTTTACCTATTTTACCTATTTTACCTATTTTACCTATTTTACCTATTTTACCTATTTTACCTATTTTACCTATTTTACCTATTTTACCTATTTTACCTATTTTACCTATTTTACCTATTTTACCTATTTTACCTATTTTACCTATTTTACCTATTTTACCTATTTTACCTATTTTACCTATTTTACCTATTTTACCTATTTTACCTATTTTACCTATTTTACCTATTTTACCTATTTTACCTATTTTACCTATTTTACCTATTTTACCTATTTTACCTATTTTACCTATTTTACCTATTTTACCTATTTTACCTATTTTACCTATTTTACCTATTTTACCTATTTTACCTATTTTACCTATTTTACCTATTTTACCTATTTTACCTATTTTACCTATTTTACCTATTTTACCTATTTTACCTATTTTACCTATTTTACCTATTTTACCTATTTTACCTATTTTACCTATTTTACCTATTTTACCTATTTTACCTATTTTACCTATTTTACCTATTTTACCTATTTTACCTATTTTACCTATTTTACCTATTTTACCTATTTTACCTATTTTACCTATTTTACCTATTTTACCTATTTTACCTATTTTACCTATTTTACCTATTTTACCTATTTTACCTATTTTACCTATTTTACCTATTTTACCTATTTTACCTATTTTACCTATTTTACCTATTTTACCTATTTTACCTATTTTACCTATTTTACCTATTTTACCTATTTTACCTATTTTACCTATTTTACCTATTTTACCTATTTTACCTATTTTACCTATTTTACCTATTTTACCTATTTTACCTATTTTACCTATTTTACCTATTTTACCTATTTTACCTATTTTACCTATTTTACCTATTTTACCTATTTTACCTATTTTACCTATTTTACCTATTTTACCTATTTTACCTATTTTACCTATTTTACCTATTTTACCTATTTTACCTATTTTACCTATTTTACCTATTTTACCTATTTTACCTATTTTACCTATTTTACCTATTTTACCTATTTTACCTATTTTACCTATTTTACCTATTTTACCTATTTTACCTATTTTACCTATTTTACCTATTTTACCTATTTTACCTATTTTACCTATTTTACCTATTTTACCTATTTTACCTATTTTACCTATTTTACCTATTTTACCTATTTTATATATTTATTTATAAAATTGATTGTTTACAATAGTTTAGAGCCAGGTCTTGGTCCCAGCATGTCTCTGGCGCCCTTCAGTGGTTTAGGCAATGCAGAGCAATACAGTGATCTAGCACCCTCATCTGATATTGATACATCAAGGCCAGATAATGCCGGATTGGATGATTCTTTTAGGCCATCACTTGATAGCAGTATGTCACTTTATTTATTCTTTGAAATTTATTTAAGAACATAATAATTTGTTAATTAGATACTACTTATGAAGAAGATATGCCACCAGTACAAAAACAAGCAACCAGTTATGAGGAACTACGTAAGAAGAACAGGGATGAATACCAGCAGAGTCGCACTTCTAATTACAGGTACTACATACAAAAGGTCCTGTCTGTTTGGCTACTACTAGTGACTAGTAGTCACATATGCTGACGTCACGCTCATACTAATAGTACAGCGTGACGTCAGCATGTGTCACTACTAGTCACTAGTATTAGCCAAACGGACAGGGCCGAAATGTATAAGGTTTAAAAAAGGGCGCAACCAATTGAGTATCATACAATATATAAAACAAATCCTACTCTCAGTTAACGTGAAACGCCCACTTTGTCTGTATTTTTACATTGTAATTCAGGCTTTACATTAGCGACGGAACTAAGTTCCTTCCAAAACACCGTGGAGCATAGATATAGTGTATACCAGGGGTGACCAAAGCGTATTCCTAGTCGTTTTATGTTTGGTGCGATTGTATGGGAAATATGACTTTCGTGCCCCGCGCCGTTTTTATATTAGGAAGTTACGCTTACCGGAAATATGGCTGAGTTACACTGATGAGATCTAATAAGATCGAAATCTATATCTATAGATTGCTAAGGGGTGAATTTACATAGTTATATACTTAATATTGCTGAATAGTCATAAACTATTTTGTCCCAAAGGTGCGATATGATAAAATATAATAAAATTTATTGTTATAGTTTGAGAGATTCCACACCTCTAGCAAATATTCAAAACGCTGAACCCGCTGAAAAACCTCTACCGCCAACGCGTACCAACAAATATGGAGATGCTATAATATAAAAGAAAGTTGAAATTACTTTCTATAATAGTCGTTTTATGTGAAACAGCAGCCTTATTATCGCTATGCCACCGATTCTAACCAACAGCAGCAATATTTTGTGGATTGTAGTTTTAACATTCACTTTGTAGGAAAGAAATATTTAATAATTTATAGAAGTTTTATTACTTATCATTTATATATACATCTTATCTCTCTGTCTCTGGCATTATGTCCCTTGTAGGGATTTTGCCGTCTCCATAATCCTCTATTCCTGCAGCTCGTTGCGCGTTATTGTTTTTTAAGGCTTGCCTCAGTGTCCTCTTTCCACTTTAACCTTTTTTTTTGCTTGAGGTGGGGAATATTCAAAAGACACCCGGGCTTCTTGCATACCACCAACACTGCAGCAGATTCAAATTTGCCGCTAATTCCCCACCCAATCGTATCGTGCTGCTAAATATACAAATCTGATCTGGCTGATATTTAATTTTACCGCCAAAACACAGTTCGATGACGACACATGTTTTCCTTCACTGGATTGGTCGCGGAACATGCGGGGTCCTCTTGTGTACGGTTCATGCCCGTTTATAGATGTTTTTGTGGAGAAACATGGTACATACTACTGATCACCAGGTGTGAGGCGCTTGTAATGTTTATTAGCCTCATGGCATTGTCATTTGTTTTTGCGAGTAAACTATGCATGCCAATTGTTGGGGTAAAGTGTATAATACTATTATACATCCATTAATAATGCAGCTTCTCTGTTGGGCTCAAAATTAACAACAACAAAATCCAATACATCACAAATCTTGTTATCTTCAACTGTTTCATCAATTGAAACAACGTTCTTCAAATGTTCTAAAATCTCTAAGAGTAAAGACAACCAAACCCGTAATATCTATAGAAGAATAGGCTTAACTTGGGCTGCCTTTTGAAAGTTGCGCAACATCTTTAAATGAGAAAGGATAAAAAACAACTGGATATAAGCTAAACAAGATTGAAACAAATTGATGAATTTACGGGATCCAGCAGTAGACGAAATAGGTTGGTTGATGATGATGATGAGGCTATGAATATACAAGTTTTTATTGTTGACATTTACATAAAATTGCAGGAAAGCGACTTATTGAATAGAAAGCAGATTTGAAAATTACGCTTACCATAGCATCGATTTCAAAGAAAATATAAAATTGAATTAATCCTGCTTTTAAACATAGAACAACATAATAAAATATACAGAACATGAGAACATACAGAATTTAGCAGATGGAAAAAAATGGTCGAGCAGGCCATATAACAAAATGTGATGGATGAAGTTGTCGATGACTAGCATATCTAACTTCAATCCACTACACATAACATCGGTACTTGTTAATCGGTAAGTCAAATCATAATTTATAATATTAATACACAAATAATACAAACAATTCGCTTCTCATACGCAATAGAAACACATCTAAACCATAATTATTTTCGAAATATATAAAAATACCGCGACAACTCCATAATAGTTTGTTATGAAATAACAACGCGCACAATTCAATTTCTAAAATGGTCGCCTATGCAAAAACAAAATCTAGCCACAAATAAAATTACAAACGCCACTTAAGGTTTTGTTAAAATTATCATAATCTTAACACGCCCGGGTAGACAATTGTCGCGCGCATCAGTCACCCAGCGACGGTGGTCCTATTAAAGTCATTAGATATCGTCCGTCGCTTATCCGTCAACTTCAAAAGTGTTCGGACGTTTCCTCAAAAATTCCAGTGCTGCGAGGACACAATGGGCTCCAAGGCGTGCGATGACTGCCGACAACGGTGCGGCAAGGGCCGCATCCCCATGGAGCAGTTGCTGGTCATGGAGGAGGCGTACGATACGCTGCAGAAGGCGACCAACTGTAATTCGTTGCTGAAGAAACATCTTACGCGTGAAGTGTTTGATTTGTTGAAGGATTTGCAAACGCCGCTGGGGGCTACTTTGATGGATTGTATTCAGTCTGGTAAGAAGCGAGTTTAATGGGGTTGATAATTTAAATTAATTGTTTTGTAATGGGGGTATTTAAATTGTTTATTTTGGGAATATTAGCGCGCGCACTCTAGTTACAACTAATTATGTTTGTTTTGTGTATCACACGCGGTAATAATCGAATATAGGGTTTATTTACGACTTATTATTGAAAATATTTGATTGTTTATGCGTCTACTTTGTGATAATTAATTTTATGGCATAAATAAAACGATTTTTTACTTTGTTTTCTATCACACTTCAGTTACACTTTGCGACTAGTTTCGATTAAGCTCTAGCCATTTTCGAGCTCGTCCGATGACGGAGGATCGGAGGAACTCGAAAATGGCTAGAGCTTAGCCGAAACTAGTTGCAAAGTGTAACTAAAGTGTGATAAAAAACAAAGTAAAAAATTACTTATTATTGATATTTCACTGTTGTTTGGACAAAAGGGCTTAAGTCATAATTTTTACGAAAATAAGGTTTTTAAAAAACAGAACAAAATTTTTTATAAATATTTAATTACTTGCTAAAACATAATTTTCAACTGAAACAAAAAATCTTTAAATTATATATGGGATTATTGCCCGTATTCACCAACATCCCATAAACTTTATAGGTCCCATAAGCTATTGAATGAATAATTTTAAAACGTCATTGTGACAGATATGCTACAACAAATGTCAAACATCTTGAATAGCGCTGCAATACTTGCCATCTTTTGTTTAATTATTCAGTGTTTCCAATAGAGAGAATCTAAAGTAACTACATTCCCTAGATAATTTATTTATTGTTGCTATAACAAGGAATACTCACGGGTTCAATAGCTATTGATAATGGCACTTTACACGATCAATAATACTGTCAATATTTTAGAATAATTACAGTATTACTATACAATAATGTACACGATAAGTAATACTGTCAATATTTTATAATAATGAACATTTTAAACATGTTATCGTACAGTAATACTGTCATTATTCTAAAATATTGACAGTATTATTGATCGTGTAAGGTGCCTTTATGGAACGTCGGTGAATTCGGGGATATATAATTTAAAGATTTTTTTGTTTTCAGTTGAAAATTATGTTGTTAACAAGTAAAATTTATACTATTTATGAAAAATGTTGTTCTCATTTTAAATCATAAACTCTCATTTTGGGGTGAATTTACAACTTTTCAGGAGTCGTAAATACGGACGCAAAAGTCGGCGTGTATGCAGCCGACGCGGATGCCTACTCGGTCTACCTCGAGTTGTTCAATGCAGTTATCGAAGAGTATCATGGCTTGAAGAAAGGTTTCAAACACCCAAGTCCCAACTGGGGCAATCCGGACCTTTTGACGCCTTTAGACCCGTCCGGAAAGTACATACTTAGCATTCGAGTTCGCACCGGTCGTAATATCGATACCTATCCCTTTAATCCTACGATGAACGAGGATCACTATGAAGAAATTGAAAAGCGTGTGTCAACGGCTTTGAATAGTCTTCGCGGTGATCACCAGGGCACGTATTACCCGTTGGGGTTGATGACAGCGCCACAGCAACAGAAGTTGATTGATGAGCATGTTCTGTTTCAAAACGATGACCGGCATTTGAATGCTGCGAACGCGCTACGGTTTTGGCCCAAGGGACGCGGGATTTTCTATAATCCCAAGAAGAATTTTTTGGTGTGGGTCGGCGAGGAGGATCACATGAGGATTATTTCGATGCAGCCGGGTGGTGATTTGCAGCAGGTTTACAGACGGCTAGCGGAGGCGTTGGCTCAGTTGGATCGTTTGCTGTCGTTTGCGAGGACTTCGCGTCTTGGGTATCTCACGTTTTGTCCAACAAACTTGGGTAAGTGAAATACAATTATTCGAGTATGTGGTGTTTTTTTTGTAATAATATATAGACCTTTATTGGTAGTCGTAACAATCCTCTACAACATGGGTGGCCAACTTTTGTGTACCTACATATGATCGACTTTTTATCGAAGAAACAGTTGTTTATTTGATTGTGATGGGTAACAGACTTGTCTGTCTTTTTACCAAACCGGTCTGATTATACAGAATAGACCCCGCGGTACTAGAAGCACTGCGTCTTCTCTACCTTTTCTCTTCCCTATGTCAAACTTTTTCCACCTTTCTTCCATCTCTCTTCCCGAAACACATTGCCAGAACACCACACAACCAAATTTGTATTCGAGGTTGACAGGAGAGAGAAAAACTGATTACAAAATATACTTCTGTGCCGTCAAAAGTAGGAGTCATGGGTTCAAATCCCATCGAGGATAGCATTTTTTATGTTTTTATTCAATATTTATTTTGGAGTATTAAGTGATGTAATTACTCCAATAAACGTTTTATAATCAAAAATAATACAACTTTCCCCCTAGAAGTAAAGTTTAACGCCATCTGATGATACCACATCAATTAATAGATCGAAATCTAGATATGTAGATTGCTAAGAGGTGGATTCACACTTATATAAGTGATATTCATTCTATATCACTTATATAAGTGTGAATCCACCTCTTAGCAATCTACATATCTAGAATTCGATCTATTAATTGATGTGGTATCATCAGATGGCGTTAAACTTTACTTCTAGGGGGAAAGTTGTATTATTTTTGATTATAAATCGTTTATTGGAGTAATTAAATTTTGCCCCTGGCTCAAATAAATAAAATATAAGCAATAAAATATGACATTGATAACTTATTATCCGAGTAAAATATCAGTTTTTCTCTCTACTGATAATCTCAAATAAAATTTTAGATTTGTAGTGTTGCTGCTTAGGCAACGATTTGCTTCCAATCCTTTTCTCCTAACGAACCGCTTTAACCTTTCACCTTTTTTTTAACTCACTAAAGGACTAAGGTTCTACAAGTGATATTTAACAGGAGAATAAGGCTATTCGTGGAATAAATTTGTGATATTAATGCCAATCTGTCGAATTTTTTCCACGAATAGCCTTATTCTCCAGTTAAATATCAATTGTAGAACCGGCCCTAAAGGATCAAAATTACAACATCGTCCGCGTATGACATCCACCAAACTTTTATCCCTGTCTATTGCTACTCGCCCCGCGCATTTTGTACAAATATTTGTGTTTTGGGTCCACACATTGTAGATTTTGAAAGGTTTAGAGTAGGTAAGAAAAATGGAGTTTTTAGAATGTGTAACTTTAGGTACTGCGGTTAGAGCTTCAGTTCATATTAAGCTACCCAAACTGGGGTCTGATGTGGACACAATTACGAAGGAGGCCGCCAAGTACAACATTCAGGTGCGTGGTGCGGACGGGGAGAACTCCAGCATGGCGGCGGGAGGTCTGTACGATTTATCCAATAAACGACGATTAGGTTTGACGGAGTTTGATGCCGTAAAAGAAATGCACACGGGTATTGATGCTTTGATCAAACTGGAAGAGTCTTTATGAAAAGTTATGATATGTTTAATTCGAAAATGTTACCACTAATATATATTTATTTAAAAAATAATGATCTCAAATACTATTAAAAAGTAATTTAACTGTTTTTTTTTTACTTCGTATTTTTACTTTCCGATTACATCATTATAAAGAGGGGTTTATGCTAAAATATAATTCGTAACCCAGCTCAATGGCTGAGTGGTTAGTTAAAGGCGTCGTCCATCTCGTCCTGTGCATTGGGGAGCCTGAGTTCGATCCCCAGCGAGGAGCGAATTTTCGCGAATCAACTTTTACAATTTTTAGAGGTTTTCTGTGAAGTTAAAGTTAATACCGGGTGATTAAACTCCTCTGAGCTTCTCTCTTGACCGACGGAAAAACCTCACGCCTTATAAAGATAGAAGTTTTTTTTTAAATTAGTAATTAATTTTAGAGATACATTTTAGTTATTAATTTATGTATTTATGTATTTATTCATTTATTCATTTATTCATTTATTCATTTATTCATTTATTCATTTATTCATTTATTCATTTATTCATTTATTCATTTATTCATTTATTCATTTATTTATTTATTTATTTAAAAAAATAGAAGATTTCTTTTTAATTTACTGAAAGTTCAAGGTTGACAGCACAGCAACCTGTAACAAAAGTCTGGATCACACAACTGAAAATTTACTGTATGTGACCAAATATACATTTTGTGTATATTTGGTCACATATAGTCTGTACGACTTTTTATTGGATTTAGTAAAAATTTATTTTATTTAGATAAAATAATTAACTAATGTGTATTAGTTAATTATTTTTAAAATCTTACACCAATAATTATAACTAATAAACCCATATCAAAATTTATATTTGTGAACTAATATTATAAATTATTCTAAAATTTGAAACGGGTGTTAAATTAAATATATTTCATTATAATTTGTAATGAAAACTAGTTATTAAATGCATTTTATTCATTTAGTATTTTGCCTCTCAAACATGTTATATTACATCGGAGGAACATAATTATATAAACAAATTAATTTAATATCAATTCAACAACTGATGTCATGGTCTACCGATAGATGTCGCACCAGGTTCGGGACGAGCGGGTAGTTTGGATTGCAAATGGCCGTCGTTTCGCACAACTTTTCAGCGCGCTGCACACACTTGTTGCAATATTAATGCTTATAAAAGTGCCCAAGTACAGCCAGTAATAGTAAACCAAGCGGATTGTTATGGGGCTTCTGGTGATGTATGAGTTGTACTACGGTCGTGCATATTAAACCCTGGTGATGCAATACAAAAATATGCAAGTATTGGAGGTTGGAATACATGAAGTTCTGAACATGATAGCACAAACCTCCGATTGAGATGCGAATTACTTATAGCAGGCCGGTGTAGTGATTGAAAAAAGGTTAGTTACATTGCATTACGTTATCAGATTATTAGATTAATGTTAGCAATTTTTATCTGTTCTGCAAAAGAATTTTATTCGCAACGTATATGTTTTTATGTATTTACAACGGGATGCGAATTACTGATAGCAGGCCGGTGCAGTGGTTGAAAAAAGGTTAGTTACATTGCATTATCAATTAACAACTTATTATATTAATGTTTGCAATGTTATCTGTTCGGAAAAAAAATTATTCGCATCGCATGTTTTTATGTGTGTTTACAACGGAGAGTGCTATTCATCTCAATTGTCCACGTAGTCAATCATTCGCGAGTTGAAATTCACTGTGCGCGTATCGATATGTGAAGTGAAGTGTAGTTTAATTAATTAGTTGGTTTTAATTGTTCGCGTGATGTCACGGTCCACCGTTAGATGTCGCACCTGGTACAGGCCGCGCGGTTAGTTCGGATTGCAAATGGCCGTCGTTTCGCACAACTTGTTGGCGCGCTGCACATATGTATTGCAATACATTGTATACAAAATGCCCTAATACAGCAAGTTGTATTAAAACATGCGGGATTGTGTGGGGGTTCCAGTAATGTATGATATGTAATGGGGTCGTTGCATATTCAACCCAGGAGATGCAATACCAAAAGTGCATGTATTGGAGGTTGGAAATTGGATGACATAAACGCATGCGATTTAGTAAGACCAGACTGGTACTATTCGCCAACATTGCAGTTGTAAAAAGGTTAGTGCAAGTTATATGTCCGCAAACAATAGGTAACATGATACCCTACAAATAAAAAAAAAACTTTATAGGGCTATCAGCCGTGAGGCTTTTCCGCCGGCCTACGAATATATTTCATCAACATTAAAATTAATGCATTTATGCCCGAATTCACTAACATCCCATAAACTTTATCGGTCCCATAAGCTATTGAATGAATAAATTGACAACGTCATTGTGACAGAATATGCGTAAAACAAATGTCAACCACCTTGAATAGCGCTTGCAATTGGAAGTTTGATGGCACCTTTTGTTTAATTATTCAGTGTTTCCAATAGAGAGAATCTAAAGTAACTACATTTCGTAGATAATGTATTTATTGTTGCTATAACAACGAATACTTATGGGTTCATTGATAGACTTATAAGGCACCTTACCCGATCAATATTACTGTCAATATTTTAGAATAATGACAGTATTATTGCACGATAAAATATTTAATATATTCATTATTCTAAAATATTGCCAGTATTACTCATCCCTTAAGGTATAGTAATGATGTAATGAAGAGAATACTGATCTTTATCCGGATAATTGATTACTTGCTAAATATAAAAGGAGGATTGAAGCAAATATTGACAGTACTAGGATTGACAGTATTATTGACCGTGTAAGGTGCCTTTATGGAACGTCGGTGAATACGGGGGTAAATAAATAGATCACATTAGATAAATATCTTTATGATAAGTTAACATAATTTTTAATATATAAGGTGGAATTGTAAACATCTAGCCAGTTTTCATATTCCGTTTGATTAATAAAGATTATATATTTTAAAGATTACGGGTATTATATGTCTTCACCAACATTCCATAAACTTTATAGCTTTCATAATCTATTGAGTAAACAAATTGAAAACGACATTGTGACAAAAATTGCCAAAATAAATGTAGAACACCTTGAATAGCGCTTGTGCTTGAAGCTTTGATGGCACCTTTTGTTTTATTATTCAATGTTTCCAATAGAGAAAATCTAAAGTAACTGCATTCCCTAAATTTTGTATTTATTGTTGGTATAACAACAAATACGTATGGACTCAATCTAACCCCCGTATTCACCGACGTTCCATAAATTTATCAATAGCTATTGAACCCATAGGTATACGTTGTTATAGCAACAATAAATATATTATCTAGTGATTGTAGTTACTTTAGAGCCGCTCTATTGGAAACACTGTATAATAAAACAAAAGGTGACATTTGTTTTGGCATATTCTGTCACAATGACTTGTCAATTGTCAATTTATGCATTCAATAGCTTATGGGACCTATAAAGTTTATGGGATGTTGGTGAATACGGGCATCAGACTAATAAATAATAATAATTTATTAATTTATTATTTAGCCTGAGGGTTCAATAGCTATTGATATATTTAATATATTTTAAATATTGGATTGAATCGGCATCTACTTTATGATAATTCATTATAATAAATAAATAAAACGAAATTTTCTTGGTTATTTTTAATCGCTGTTTATTACTGTTTGCGAATATCTTCGGCTACGCTCTAGCCATTATCAAGCTATCAAGTCATCGGATTAGCTTGATAATGGCTAGTGCGTAGCCGAAAATATTTGCAAACAGCAATAAACAAGTGATAAAAAAACAAAGACAAATTCGGTTTATTTATTTATTAAAATTAAAGTAATATAAAACGTTTTATTTATTAATATATTTTAAGTTGGAATTAACTTGCATATTGCAATGTTATCATCTTATTATAGTTTCTAATTTTATCTCTTCCGCAAAAAATTGTTATTCGCAGCGGATATGTTTTTATGTGTTTACAGCGCAGAGCGCGATTAGAGTTCGTCATCTGAGTGAGTCATGTGTGCGCGCAAAGAAAATCATTCGTGAGTTGAAATTCATTGTGCGCGTATCGATGTCCGTGTGAGTGGAGTGCAGTTTAATGATTTAGTTGGTTTTAATTGTTCGCGTATTTAATACAAGTGCAGCATCCTGTGAGAGGTTAGGGCAGTCGTACATTGTATTAATTTGATGGCGATCCGAGCAAGTACGGGTGAGTTTTTATGTATTACAATTTATATGTCGTGTGATTCACTACAATTGCATAATTCAACTTGTAGGAAATGCCTTGTTTATTTGTGTGTGAATCATTTGTTATGCTATACCTAATAATACTTGGTATTATTAGGGAAACATGTATATTTTCAATCGTTTTTATGTTGTGAATCATTAAAATTTAACAGTAATGACTAAAGGGGCATCACTTTTGTGTTCAAAACAAATTGCAATTTTATTAAGATAGCCCCCACGATTTTTTTTCAAAATATTGTTTAGAATTTAACAACAATCATCAGACATATTTTCGAATAGAGTGCTGGGCCTTAGTTTTTTTTTTAAATATTTTTGAAAATAAACATGTTAGTAATAATTTTAAATGTGTTGTAATAATTACACACAATATTTCACGTCACACATGATATTTTTATAAACTGTACGTCGTAAAAGAAGACCGGTGTGTTAAGTTAAACAATTCTCATAATTCCGGGCGGCCTGTGAGTTGGCGCGGCGTGGACTTTTTCTCGGTGCATTATTACTAAACGGAGTCTTCAAAAACAATTAATTTTTTCTACAATTGTTTACGTATGTCTTGGTAACCATAAAATAAGAAAAAAACAAATTTAAGTTAATTTTGTCAGCTGCTATTGAATAATATTTGCAACAAAACAAATTGCAATTTTTATTAAGGTAGCCCCCCACGATTTTTTTTGAAACTTTCAAAATATTGTTTAGAATTTAGCAACAATTATCAGACATATTTTCGAATAGAGTGCTGGGCCTTAGTTTTTTTAAGTATTTTTGAAAATAAACATGTTACTAAAATATTCGTAAAATAATTACAATCATCAGACATATTTTCGAATAGAGTGCTGTGTGCCTTAGATTTTTTTTAAATATTTTTGAAAATAAACATGTTAGTAAAATATTCGTAAAATCATTTTTTATTTATAACAAATGTATGTGCCCATACATCAATGTTTTTATTTAACAATTTTGTTTATAAGACATCAATTTAGTGGAATCAAACAAGAACAGTTAAAAAAGTCTAATTAAAATACTTACAAAATGAGATCAAGCACAACTATCTATTATGAAATAAAATAAAATTTTCCTGTAGCTTTAGCGATTCCATTTGAAACAATCTCGACATTTTTCCCGCCATTTAAACTATAAAATTGATTCGGCATCATGTCACTGCTAACATGACACCCAAACTAAGTTATTTGATTCGAAATATAGTTTGGATGGCGGGAAAAATGTATGTACGTATACGTATCGTATACGTATCGTATACGTATCGTATACGTATCGTATACGTATCGTATACGTATCGTATACGTATCGTATACGTATCGTATACGTATCGTATACGTATCGTATACGTATCGTATACGTATAGTATACGTATCGTATACGTATCGTATACGTATCGTATACGTATCGTATCGTGAATCAACTTGTGTCGTGAATGAACTTACATCAAATCAAATCATATCGTGCACCAACTCGTGTCGCGAATCAACTCGTGTCGTGAGTCAACTGGTTCGTGAATCAACTCGTGTTGCGAATCAACTCGTGTCGTGAATCAACTTGTATCGTGAATGAACTTATATCAAATCAAATCATATCGTGCACCAACTCGTGTCGCGAATCCACTCGTGTCGTGAGTCAACTGGTTCGTGAATCAACTCGTGTTGCCAATCAACTCGTGTCGTGAATCAACTTGTATCGTGAATGAACTTATATCAAATCAAATCATATCGTGCACCAACTCGTGTCGCGAATCAACTCGTGTCGTGAGTCAACTGGTTCGTGAATCAACTCGTGTTGCGAATCAACTCGTGTCGTGAATCAACTTGTATCGTGAATAAACTTATATCAAATCAAATCATATCGTGCACCAACTCGTGTCGCGAATCAACTCGTGTCGTGAGTCAACTGGTTCGTGAATCAACTCGTGTTGCGAATCAACTCGTGTCGTGAATCAACTTGTATCGTGAATGAACTTATATCACGAATCAAATCGTATCGTGAATCAACTCGTGTCGCGAATCAGGTTGTGTTGTAAATTAACTCGTGTGAATCAACACACACCTCGAAACAACTCGTGTTTAAAAATCCGTGATCGCGTGTGTTTTGCACCCTGCAGCGAATGCAGTACAATCCCACAACAGTCAAGCTGGACTCGCTAAAGGGGCAATGTAAGTAACAAACAACTCCAATTATTTGATCACTCACTAATATAGAGTTTTTTCTTTTGTTACAGGTGTCTTCATGTGTAGCTTTTGTTTGGTTAAAATAAAACAATAGTGCCGTCTTAAGTAGTCCGCGTGTTTAAACTGCGTTAGGGTAAAAGTATATCGTGAGTGTTAGTCATTTTATTTCAAGTCAGGGCATTAGTGTTTTTTTAGTAAAATAAACTCAGTGCATTACATGGGCTGGAGATGGAATGGTGGAGCACCGCGCAAGTAAATTGAAGACATCAACGGGTGTATTTCCTAACGTGAATTAAGCCCGCAACAAGTGGTGAGTGATTTTTGCCTTACGAATTGCGATCATATTGTTTTTCAATCACTTTGTATATGAGCCTGTGAGAATGAAAGTGGTGTAAGTCATATTTGAATTGTTTTGAAAAGAAGAAGTTTTTGCGTTTGGTATTTATGTAAATCGACGTGCGCAGTTACAGACTTGAAGTCAATTTATTCTTAAATAAAAATGTAACTGGGTACGTTGATTTACATAAATACCAAAGGCAGAATCTTCTCCTTTGCAAAACCATTTAAATGTGACTTACACCACTTTCATTCTCAAAAACTCATATGATCTTAAGCAAATTATAGATTACTAACTTTTTGGTTGTATTCAGAGCTGTACGGCGTATACCTTCTGGATTTTTTTATAAAAATAATTAAGCGTATATCCTCTCATCTTTTTAATTTATGAGCAGTATAACTTCTCCTAGGGCCGGTCCTAACGGGCGTGCCACCAAAGTTAGAGGCGGCTAAAAACAGCCTGGGGTATGAGCTATAGAAAGAGTTCTAATCATAAAATAATTATATATATATAATAATTATACGGTTATAAAAGATTTTCTCACAGATTAGCGTTTATAAATGATTAATTAATTTATTCACATATATCCCCTATAACCTAATAATTCTATATGCTGTTAATTATAACTTTTTAAGTGGGTGGTAAATTTATGTTTGCATGCGAGCGGCTGACTACCTAGATCCGGCCCTGCCTTCTGCTAATTTTACCACTACATCACTGGGTGTATCAATGAAATAAAACAATCATTATGATCTGGGATGGTTTACTAAAATCCTCTCTACACTACACAATAATAATGCAACAGACATAATTTAAAAATAAAAGAAAACCGCGCGCACTTCACAATCCAACAGAAATAAAATACAGTGTGCCATGAAACAAATGGTATCTACTATGGGTTCATAATAATATACAAAACTATAACATGAATATATATATTCTCGAAGAGACGTAACACGCGTTTTGTGAGTAAGTAGTAGCAATTATATACAAGATTAATTTATTAAAACAAGTTCAACATAAAATGTATAGGATATTAAAACGCATAGAGGTTGTCCAATAATATTTGTTTTATATATATACAGTATGATACTAAATACAAATGTTTGTGATAATTTATAAGAAAAGAGTAGTAGAGGGAACAATTATCATGATCTACAGCAATTCTAGAACCCCTTTGATCTCGACTTTTAGATCAAAGAGGTTCCACAATCATTTTTTGAGGTCATGACAGAGGGCATGGAATCGACCTTTGGTAGGTCAAAGACGATTTTTAAAAAAGGAAGAAGAATTAATTAATAAATATGTCGCATTGTTACTTTAACTGATCTTATGCCTATAATAAACTTATTTGTTTTAAAGTAATCCAAATTTCTCTCGAGAGGGAAAGTTTAACGCCATCTGGCGGTAACCACATTACGAAAGGTATAAGTTTACAAAAAATATTTTCAATCAAGTACATAGTACATATTTTTTCTGTTAAAATTTCATACTAATACCCTACTGAACGCTTATTTAGGGCTCAAATAATTATAATTGCTTCGTATACATTTTGCCCTAAAGTGCATCTCTGAGGAGGTCCTCAAAATGTATTTAATAATATATATTTCTAAAACTTTTTAAACACGCCTTGTATACTAATTAGCAACTTTTTAAACGGCCCTTATATAACATCATATACAAGGATGGTATAAAAAGTTATTTGTGTAATATTAATATACAAACAAGTTTAAAGATAATTTGAATTACTATATTACTAATATTCATAATTTTTTAATTTAAATTTAATTCTATTTTCTTAAACTTTGATGGACGTTATATTATATAACTATAACTATAATTATATAATTATATACATATATATATATATATATATATATATATATATATATATATATATATATATATATATGTATGTATATAATTATGGTTATAGTTATATCATATAACGTCCATCAACGTTTAAGAAAATAGAATTAAATTTAAATTAAAAAATTATGAATATTAGTAATATAGTAATTCAAATTATCTTTAAACTTGTTTGTATATTAATATTACACAAATAACTTTTTATACCATCCTTGTGTATGATGTTATATAAGGGTCGTTTAAAAAGTTTTATATATATATATATATATACATATATATATTTATAAATATTTATATATATATATATATATATATATATATATATATATGTATATATATATATATATATATATATATATATATATATATATATATATATATATATATTATACATGTGCGATAACTCAAATTTTTGTTGTGAAAATACTGCAACTCACAAAAACAAATAATACAGGACGTTTACAATAGATTTACAAAATAACAGGAGGAATTGCAAGCAATAATTTATCAAAGGATTTTTTTTTTCATGAATTTATAAACATAAAAATCTACGATTTGCAAAGTAATTTTGCTATTGATATCGGACACCTCGAGCAATTAATACCAATTAATTTTTATAGGATGTTCAGAATATGATTACAATATACTAGAAATTAATTTAAACCATTCATTATCAATTTTACCAGAGATTTTTTTGGTAAATTTATAAATATCAACATGTAATTTATTTTTTGACGGATAATTACGTTTAAGTGGTTAACTTTTAAAGAATCCTACTATGGTGGGATTCGAACCTATAATTCTAACATTGGCGGCCGTAATAGCAATATTTATTGTTTTTTTTACATTTAGTTAGTCATACTGTATACATACACATATTATTGGCAACAACTTGCTTATTTTTTTATTATATATTTAACAAATTAAAGAGTGCAAGAAAAATACTATAATTTTCCTTTTTTTTTCACTAGTTCTTCTTGATTCTGTTACGAATATGTTATCCAGAATTGATCTGCTACTATAATATTAGAAATTCAGTGTTCAATTAATTAATTTTTATATTTTCAACCGAGAGAGCCTTCTCAAACTTTCTAAACGCACCTTGTATACTAATTAGTAATCAAACTTTTTAAACAGCCCTTATATAACATAATATACAAGTTTGATTGCTAATTAGTATACAGGTTTCATTTTTTAAGTTTTAAGTAAATTGTACTTGACGTAAAACTATCAGTTGTTTCATGGAACAATTGCTTGGTTAGTAATTCATTTTTTTTAACTATCTTGTTATATTAAAAATACATAAATGAAGGAGATGAATAAAACTACTATGTTTTTTTATCACTTGTTAATTACTATATTATTATTATAGATATTTTTTTAATTTAAATTTTATTCTATTTTCCTAAACTTTGATGGACGTTAACTGACATGTGAGATAACTCGATACTTGTTTTATAAACAAGTGGTAAAAACATATTAGTTTTATTCATCTCCTTTATTGAAAATGAATTACCACGTAGTAAACGCTAAAACCATTCAATTTCATACATAAACGACTTTATAAACTTTCCTTGTATATTTTCTTATGCCTGGGGGTCTATTTTATAATTTGATTACAAATATAATAATAATTATTATAATATTGGATTGTTAAGGCGTCTACTTTGTGATAATTCATTTTAAGGGATAAATAAAACGATTTTTTACTTTGTTTTTTATCACACTTCAGTTACACTTTGCAACTAGTTTCGGCGTAGCTCTAGCCATTTTCGAGTCATCGGAGGAGCTCGAAAATGGCCAGAGCTTAGCCGAAACTAGTTGCAAAGTGTAACTGAAGTGTGATAAAAAACAAAGTAAAAAATCGTTTTATTTATCCTTTATAATTATTATAAATTTAATCAAAATTTAAATGACATTTGGACACAAAAGCGAATTTAATAAAAGTTATATATATATATATATATATATCTTTTTAAATGCACCTTGTATACTAATTACTAATCAAACTTTTTAAACAGGACTTGTATAACATGTTATACAAGGTTGGCCTTAAAAGTTATTTGAATAAATTTAATAAACAAAGGACATTTTAATATTTTTTTGAAGTAGTAATGAAAAAATCGTTACATAAAACAACTAAAGAACGTTGTAGATGTATGATTTAATATGAACAACTTTTATTATAATATTTTCTTTACGAAAAATCTAAAATAAGGAAAGTCACGTGATCGTCACGTGGTGTGTAGAATTGCATATAGGTGGACACCAAATAATTCGAAAAGTCTTGTGGTGCCCACACCAGTTATTTTTAATTGAAATTTAAGTTTCTTGTTGGTGCATTTTAAATTTACATACGTATGTTTTAGACATTCCTTGTATATTATATAAGGTCTGCTTAAAAAGTTTGATTAGTAATTAATATACAAGGCGCATTTAAAAAGTTTTAGAAAACTATTTGCAGAATAGACCCTCAGGCATAAGAAAATATACAAGGAAAGATTATAAAGTTATTTATGTATTTTAATATAAAAATCTAGAAATTTAAGTTTCTTGTTGGTGCATTTTAAATTTACATAAATATGTTTTAGACATTCCTTGTATATTATATAAGGCCTGCTTAAAAAGTTTGATTAGTAATTAATATACAAGGCGCATTTAAAAAGTTTTAGAAAACTATTTTCAGAATAGACCCTCAGGCGTAAGAAAATATACAAGGAAAGTTTATAAAGTTATTTATGTATTTTAATATAAAAATCTAGATTAAAAATGATTCTTTGAATTACTAATAAAACAACTAATCGTTTTACGTCGTGACATAAACAGTTACAATGAACTTAAAATTTAAAAGAACCTTATATACTATAGTAATACAAGTTCTTAGAAAACTGTTGTATACCATAATATACAAGGAACGTCAATAAAGTAGTTTATGTGTAGCTAGTTTAAAAAGCTGTTTGTGAAACAGAAAACGTTATGTGAAACAACAAACTCTTTTGCCTTGAAATAATCTCTCTTGTACTCTTCATACATAACATAACAACAGTAAATCTAAAATAGTATTGTTCTCATAACAACCAATCCTTACATTAAGGATTGCGACGAGAACCGATGGGTGCGTTCTGCTGGTGAACGTGACACCTAAAAATCTGTGTATGACGTGCTTTTGGCCTTCTCGAAGGTAATCGGTCTGTAGACATCTTTCACTTGCCCCCAGCCTCGCGCTGCCGTGTTGTAGTTCTGCATTGCGCCGAAATTGAGTCGCGTGGGCGGTGCCGGTGCATAGCTTTGTGCTGGCGGGATGTTCTCCTTGGGCTGCTGGGTATAAGTGGGTTTCGGTCCGAAGAAGTTCGGCAGGGGAGCGTCGCTCTCTTTCGGCACGAAAACAGCGGCTGGGGTTGAGGGTTTGTAGGCTGGCGAGGCGGGCGCTGGTGCTGGTGCTTGAGGCTTGGGCTTCGGCAAAGTTTGAGCACCTGGAAAATTATATATCATAAAAAATATATTAATATATTCGACTTTACTATTTATGAAACTGTTTTGAAGTTTTAGTGTTGTTAAATTGCATTTAAGGTTGACGTTTACAAATTTCACGCAACTTGTGATGCACATGTAATAGCATAGGCGAAATTGTGTATAAGAAATACGCACCGTTTTCTTTAACTAGAACATAAATTGAGTTGCAAAAGTACGTATGACTTGTGTAAACTGTAACAGTGATAACACCAATAAACGATTATCATTATGATTATGATTATGATTATGATTATGCAAAAGAATAATGTTGCACGTATTCCGAGTCTAGAGGAGAATGTCCATAGTCCATCGGTAATCGTGAAATTAAATTTATTATTTTTTGTTCACAATTACCGAAGGACTATGGACATTCTCACCTAGACTACGGAATACGTGCAACATTATTCTTTTGCATAATCATAATCATAATCATAATCGTTTGTTGGTGTTATCACTGTTACAGTTTATACAAGTCATACGTATTTTTGCAACTCAATTTATGTTCTAGTTAAAAAAAACGGTGCGTATTTCTTATACGCAATTTTGCCTATGCTATTACATATGCATCAGAAGTTGCCTAAATTTGGAAATGCCAACCTTAAATGGTGTATACTTTTCTGACAAATTTATTTCAAATTTGCCACGAAATTGGAAATATTAAAATCGGCGTACATTTCACGAAACACAAGATAACAATAGTAATATAACATTATATTTCTGTTTGATCAGTATATCATGGTAGGCAACTAATATTGCACGAATCAGATTTGATGTAACTATGGTTGTCAAGTGTAATATTATAGTCTGGGCGTCTATTCTGTAACTTGGACATTTAAAAACTTTTTAACCGTACCTGGTATACTAATTACTAATTAAAATTTTTAATTTATTTGCTCTAAAGTGCATTCCTAAGGAGGTAAAGGTTCTCAAAGGGTATTTAATAATATATTTCTAAAACTTTTAAATCTTGTATATTAAGTAGTAATCAAATTTTGTAATCAGACCTTATATAACATAATATACAAGGATGGTGCAAGAAGTTTATTACAAATATAATAATAATTATTATAAATTTAATCAAATTTTAATAAACGTTAAATGTAGTATTTAACTTTAATGTTTTTATTAGAAAGCTTAGTTAAAAGTGCAATTTATAGGCTTATCAATTAAGATATGATTAATTGCCTATCATGACGTAGTGTGCTTTAGTTTAAACTTATAAATATATTAGTAGCACATAACAATAAAACACACAAAGCTTGCCTTCATAATGCCCATTAGTAGAAGCAAAAGCCGCCTGAGTGTTCACCCCACCGTCCGAACTATACCTACAGAATGAACTATTCTCAGCATGCTTAAACCCATTGCCCTGTTCAGGATAAAATAAAGTAGTCTGCACCGCCGTATTGGCCACATAAAAAAGATTATCAAACTCCTCTTCAGCTTGCTGCAAGAACAGCTCCCGATTATTGCTAGCATCCACCGATCCCCGTCGCACCGCCCCCAATTTCTCAACAACATCCGGCAACGGTTCATTAATAATCTGCTTGACTTTGAGGCTCGGCATCGCGCACTGCTCGAAATTCTTAATAAGCGACCGCACAGGGATTTTCTGGTAATCCTCCTCATCGCTCTGCGCCCCAAAATACTGCATTTGTACGGGCGTAAGCGGCCGCTCATTGATAACCTTAAAATCCGGATCAACATACTCTTCTTGAACTGTTTGAAAGTCGACCTCGTACTCGCGTTCGCGCTGATAGTAAATCGCCTCGATTTCATCATTTGCTGTTTTTGAGATGGTTTTGACTTCAGCTGTTTCATTGGTGCGCAGTTGTTCGTTGAGGGATGATGTGTACGAGGTGTCGGCTTCGCGCATTAGGCGGGATTGGTTGAATTTGGATTCGGAGGTTATTGAGGTTTTTTCGATTTTTGGGTCGGGGCCTTCGGAGGATTGCTCTCGAGCGCGTTTCTGTTTGAAGGACTGGCGGCCTAGTAGGTTTTTTTTGAATTCTGCGTTTATGTCTAGTTGGCCGAATAGGGGGCGGGCGCCGATTATGGTTTCGGGGGCTTTTTTGCACCGGGGGGCTTCGATTTCGTCTTGGTAGGCACGTTTGGGTTTTGGCTTTATTTGAGAGGCTTCTGAATTTTGGATTCTGTTAGGCTCTTCATGATTGTTTTTGTAAACTTGTTGGGAGCTTGAATACGATTCAGTTTTTTGAATATCACCGTTTTTAGACATTTGTACATTCCGAGTTGTTGTTATTTGAGAACTGTTTTCATTACCAACTTTATTTATAATCATTTGGTTGCTTTCCATCTTCATACCTACATTTTGTTGCATTGTACCTTCACTATATCCACCACTAACACCTGATTGCTTTAATAGACCAGTTTTTTCTTCATGAGCAACCCTCTTCATATCCATTTGTTGCATCATGACATCTTGTACGACCTCTTCAAACTTTTTCACATCCCGTTTATATCCTTCATTCTTTACAACATCAGCATCTGTATGATAATTATTGTTCTCAATCTCAAATCGTTCTTGATGATTGCTTTCCATCTTTTGATGCGCTACACCTGCACCAGCCATGTCTAGAACTCTATTAACATTTTCTTTTAAACCTAATTTTTGCATACCACTTTCTGTAAGTTTAGTAACTGTCTGGCTGCATTCTTGAGACTGTGTAACATATTCCTGACTACATTCTAATGATTGCAACTTTTGAGTTTGTCCAACATGTTGCATACTACATTCTTGTAGTTGCATTTTATCAACACCACCTTTTTTCAATTCCATTTGCTCTGTATGCCTATTCCTAATACTTTGTGTATCCTGTACACATTCTTGTATTTTAGTAACATTTTGTACACCATATTTCTGTATTTTAGCACCTTCTGGTTGCAACGTACGACCATCGTTAATGTTTTGCGTATCAGCTTCCTGTACATGTTGTATACCACATTCTTGTAATCGTAATTTATCAATATTTATATTTTGCAATTCTCGATCTTCTTCCACTGACATTGTATTACCACCCGTATTTTGCATAGTACATTCTTGCAATTTATTAACATTTAGTGCACTACTGGTTTTTACGTGAGCACTTTCCAATTGTAAAGTATGACCACTGTTAATATTTATATTAGTTTCCTGTACATTTTGCATGCTACATTTCTGTAGTTGTAATTTATCAGCGTATAGTCCTCCATCATCATCCATTTGCAATGTACCTTGAATAGCATGCGTTATATCTTCCTGCAACATCTCATTATTATCATCATGCAGTTGTAATGTACGATTATCTTCCGATTGCACAATATTAGCATTTCTCATATCAGCTTCTTGTAACGCAACTCCCGCTCTAACCCTTTTCATCTCCTCCAACTTCTTTCGAACCTCGTTGTCTTCATGCAGTTGCGATGTGCGCACCACCTTCGGTTTCATGCTCTCACTAACCTTCTCACAGTACTCTTTGTACGTGGGTGTGACCTCTTGGTAGGCCTGTTTGATTTCGCTCATCTCTCCGAAACATTTCATAAGATTGCGTGTGTTTTCGTCGCTAATCGCGTTGATTTTTGTCGTGTCAACAAGCACGCGAGGTTCTTCTTTTACGGGTGCTGCAATAGGTGGTTGAGGTGGCTGTACTGCTACAACTTTTTCCTCTCCCGGGATGTAAACGGGGAACGGAGAGCATGAACGACTAGCGTTGAAATGCCCGTGGCTTTCAAATAGCTCGCTTTGTAAGGTTCTTATTGGGGTGTGGGTGTTTTCTCTGTGCTCGATGTCAGCGATTGAAAAATTGAATTCCGGTCGAGATGGGGGCGGTGAGAATTGCGGCATGGGTTGGTCTAGAACCGAGGGATATTTTTTTTCAAGAGAAACAGCCGCGTATGGTTTGGCTGGTTTATAAAAGGGCATACTTGGGGGCGGTGGTGGTGGTAAATTCGGTGCAACCATGTCTTCGTAGTCAGGTAGATTGTAAGGTGCTGGACTAGTGCGAATTAGTACCAAATCACGTTCAATAATTTCCGGATTGATTGTAACATCCGGTATAGCCACGAATGGTGATTGGGGACGGTAGGGTGGTACCGGTTGGTTTTCGTGAAATATCTCCGTGTCACGATCAACCACTTCTGGTTCAACAGTAATATCAGGGATTGCAGGAAATGGCGATTTTGAACGATCGGGATGCTGTGGGGGCGGTGGAAGTGGGTACAACAATGCTGGATGTTCTTGAATGTCCACTATTGTTGGAAATGGCGATGTTGGGCGCTGTGGTTCTTCCGATGGTGGTTGCATGTTGCTTGGAAGCCATATGCTACCTTTAAAGAGGGATTAATTGCTGTAAGCAAAAGCAGCAAGAGCGATTAACAAAGCAATTCACATCAAACATGATTTTATTAAAATTTTAACCGATCAATTATGTCGATTTTTTTTTGTAAAACAACACATAAAATGGGACTGTAGCTACGAAACTTGATGTGGTAAAACTATATGGTTTGAAAATTCAGGTTCTCCATTAAATTCACTTTGAAACACGTCTAAACTTGTTGAATTTCTCATATTAGTAATGACAGAAAAATGGATTTACTTGCAACTGTCGGATTTTTTGTAAAACAAAACATAAAATGGGACTGTAGCTAGAAAACTTGACGTGGTAAAAAAATGTGGTTTGAAAATTCAGGTTCCGCATTAAATTCACTTTGAAACAAGTCTAAACTTGTTGAATTTTTCATATTAGTAATGACAGAAAAATGGATTTACTTGCAACTGTTGGATTTTTTGTAAAACAAAACATAAAATGGGACTGTAGCTAGGAAACTTGTGAAATAGTCGTCAATTATTGTCAAATATAGTCAAAGATGGTCATATATTGTCGAAAATGTTCAAAATGTCAAAATTGTTAAATATGTCAAAAACGTAAAAAATGTCAAAAATGCCTAAATTGTCAATGAAATTCGGAAAACCATAATGAAATATCTGGTGTGTTGTCCACCAGATATTACAACAAATATATTATCTTCTTCTTTGATATTCTGTTCGGTTTAAATTTTAATAAAATTAAAACGCCACACAAAACAATCGATCACACATAAAACTCACTGTACTGTTGCGTTTTCAAAACGGGCTTCGCATTCCAAGCCTGCGGCAACGCCGGTTTGTACACATCCACATTAGTCAACCCCCTCTGTAGATTATCCACAATCCGGTTGATGCTGTTGCTGTTGTAGGCGGGATTGTGCGCGTACACTTTCTGGGAATCCCCGTATCCGTAGCCATTCGTTTGCGGCATGGCCGTCCAACTGTCCAAATTGTCGTTACGCAAAGCCTCCTCGTAGGAGTTAACTACGGGCGCCACAAAACCACCCTTGAGCGCTTGTTGTTGGTGCTGTAGATTCTCGAAAGCCGAGTCCACAGAGCCTGTCTCCAACGCGGCTTCCCACGGTGACTTAACCAACTTGAGCTTGGGCCGTATGAAGCGCTCCTGGAATGAAACGGCGACGATTAGATTTTTTGGCACGCGGCGTGTGGCATGTGGGGCCTTTTGGCAATTGTAAAAAGGTCACCTGGATCTCGTCGAGTTTTTCCTTGTGCTGCATGCGTTGAGCGGTTTCGGGGAGGTAGCTGGGCGCTGGGAGGTTCATGGCGGCTAGTGGGGGTAGTGGTGAGAGTAGGGGGGTTGGGGATGGGGCGATGTCGGTTAAGGATTCCACTTTTACGCCACTGGTTTCACCCACGACCCACTTTTCGGAGCGTTTGCGACGTTTCGCAAAGAGTTCAGCACCTAGAAAAATAATCAAATATTACACTCACATTTTTTTAATTGTGATACCTAAGTCAGGGGTAGGCAAACTTAAGACGCGGAAGACCTTTAGCAGTTAACTCAAAACTCAAAACAATGAGCGAAATAATAATCTCTCTCTTTCTCTCTCTCTCTCTCTCTCTCTCTCTCTCTCTCTCTCTCTCTCTCTCTCTCTATATATATATATATATATATATATATATATATATATATATATATATATATATATATATATATATATAAATTGATTTCGTAAATTAATGCATGCAGAGTAATCTGGTGGTGTAACAATCAATTATCGTTGTTTACTTGATTGCTCTGGCTATGAAATGGACAATCTATGATTCAAATATCACTGAACAACTTTGACACATAATGCGACGTTGCCATATCTTCGCAAAAGTACATGAGACTATGAAATGGATAGTTAACAAGTTATGCAACATCTAACAATACAATCACGGGCTATAGTTAACTAGTATTTTATGACCATTTTAGATTTTTAGCATACGAAAGAATCACATATTAGTAACCACATACCTTTTCCTTTTGGAGAATTTAAATCCTTAACAATTTCTGCACACACATTTGGCGATAAGGCCGATTCTATGTTGTAGCCTTGGTTTCGCAATGAGTTGATGTCCTGAACTTGCCCGTGTGGATTCATCACCAGTTTCAGTAGGGTCTTGCTCTCACTTGATGATTCTGATAAGGATCCGTTTTGATTTAGTCCTTCATTTTCTGTAAAGAAGTAAAGTGTAGTATTAAACATACATACAGACAAGGTCTAAGACAACGGTCTGAAGCCATTGCGTGGGGAAAGTCGGTGGTTCGAATCTACTGCTGCTGGATAGTTGGCTGGAGGGCAGCAGTACAGACACTTAGGCCTCAAAATGGGCCCCTTGTGAAACCGAATCTACCGCTTACTTAGAGTTAACCCGACTAGAATATCATGTATTTTGTATCAACTGTTGTGACGATAATTACGTCAAGATGCAGCTAATAATTTTCGACATTTTTAACTTTTTCTGCTGTTTTAAATTTATTGACATTTTTTACCTTTTTCTCTTTTTTACGTTTTATTTTAACTTTTTTGTCTTTTTTGACTTTTTTTTAAACATTTTAAAACTTTTTTTTGGCATTTTTTGGTATTTTATGACATTTTTCATATTTTATGACATTTTAACATTTTTGTTTTTTAACATATTTGACTTTTTTACTTTTTTCAAAACTTTTTTGACATTTTTTACTTTTTTTTTAATTTTTGATTTTTTGACATTTTTTACTTTATTGACATCTTTTGACACTTGTCATTTGGACATTCTGAAATTTTGGCATTTGATATTTTTTTTGAAAATATCAAAATGCCAAAATTTCAAAATGTCCAAATGACATTTGTCAATAAAGTCAAAAATGCCAAAAAATAATTTTTTTGTAAGTCAAAAATGTCAAAAAAAAATTAAAAAAGTAAAAAGTCTAATATGTCAAAAAATGTCAAAAAAGTCAACAAACTATAGCCCGTTTTGTAGATATATAACTGTGTAGCTAAAATACAAATCAAGATTTTCAAAATTCCGCTAATTGATTTTTTATGATTTTTTAAACATAACAAAATTGACTTATTTTACATATCTTCCATCTGTAAGGTTAACAACTGTAAGAAATAAAAAAGCTATAGCGCGTTTCATAGATATATAACTGTGTAACTAAAATCTAGATCAAGATTTTCAAAATTTCGACTAACTGATTTTTTATGATTTTTTAAACATCAAGTTATATAAAAAAAGTGACTTATTTTACATATCTTCCAGCTGTAAGATTAATAACTGTAAGAAATAAACAAGTTATAGCCCGTTTTGTAGTTATATAGCTGTGTAACTAAAATCCAAATCAAGATTTTCAAAATTCCGACTAACTGATTTTTTATGATTTTTTAAACATCAAGTTATATCAAAAAAGTGACTTATTTTACATATCTTCCAGCTGTAAGATTAATAACTGTAAGAAATAAACAAGTTATAGCCCGTTTTATAGATATATAACTGTGTAACTAAAATCTAGATCAAGATTTTCAAAATTTCGACTAACTGATTTTTTATGTTTTTTTAAATATCAAGTTATATCAAAAAAGTGACTTATTTTACATATCTTCCAGCTGTAAGGTTAATAACTGTAAGAAATAAACTAGTGATAGCCCGTTTTGTAGATATATAACTGTGTAACTAAAATCCAAATCAAGATTTTCAAAATTCCGACTAACTGATTTTTTATGATTTTTTAAACATCAAGTTATATCAAAAAAGTGACTTATTTTACATATCTTCCAGCTGTAAGATTAATAACTGTAAGAAATAAACAAGTTATAGCCCGTTTTATAGATATATAACTGTGTAACTAAAATCTAGATCAAGATTTTCAAAATTTCGACTAACTGATTTTTTATGTTTTTTTAAATATCAAGTTATATCAAAAAAGTGACTTATTTTACATATCTTCCAGCTGTAAGGTTAATAACTGTAAGAAATAAACTAGTGATAGCCCGTTTTGTAGATATATAACTGTGTAACTAAAATCCAAATCAAGATTTTCAAAATTCCGACTAACTGATTTTTTATGATTTTTTAAACATCAAGTTATATCAAAAAAGTGACTTATTTTACATATCTTCCAGCTGGGGGTTAATAACTGTAAGAAATAAACAAGCTATAGCCTGTTTTGTAGATATATAATTGTGTAACTAAAATCCAAATAAAGATTTTCAAAATTCCGATTAACTGATTTTTTATGATTTTTTAAACATCAAGTTATATCAAAAAAGTGACTTATTTTACATATCTTCCAGCTGGGGGTTAATAACTTTAAGAAATAAACAAGCTATAGCCTGTTATGTAGATATATAATTGTGTAACTAAAATCCAAATCAAGATTTTCAAAATTGCGATTAACTGATTTTTTATGATTTTTTAAACATCAAGTTATATCAAAAAAGTGACTTATTTTACATATATTCCAGCTGTAAGGTTAATAACTGTAAGAAATAAACAAGTGATAGCCCGTTTTGTAGATATATAACTCTGTAACTAAAATCCAAATCAAGATTTTCAAAATTCCGACTAACTGATTTTTTATGTTTTTTTAAACATCAAGTTATATCAAAAAAGTGACTTATTTTACATATCTTCTAGCTGTGAGGTTAATAACTGTAAGAAATAAACAAGCTATAGCCTGTTTTGTAGATATATAACTGTGTAACTAAAATCTAAATCAAGGTTTTCAAAATTCCGACTAACTGATTTTTTATGATTTTTTAAACATCAAGTTATATAAAAAAAGTGACTTATTTTACATATCTTCCAGCTGTGAGGTTAATAACTGTAAGAAATAAACAAGTTATATCCCGTTTTGTAGATATATAACTGTGTAACTAAAATCTAAATCAAGATTTTCAAAATTCCGATTAACTGATTTTTTATGATTTTTTAAACATCAAGTTATATCAAAAAAGTGACTTATTTTACATATCTTTCAGCTGTAAGGTTAATAACTGTAAGAAATAAACAAGTGATAGCCCGTTTTGTAGATATATAACTGTGTAACTAAAATCCAAATCAAGATTTTCAAAATTGCGATTAACTGATTTTTTATGATTTTTTAAACATCAAGTTATATCAAAAAAGTGACTTATTTCACATATCTTCTAGCTGTGAGGTTAATAACTGTAAGAAATAAACAAGCTATAGCTTGTTTTGTAGATATATAACTGTGTAACTAAAATCCAAATCAAGATTTTCAAAATTCTGACTAACTGATTTTTTATGATTTTTTAAACATCAAGTTATATCAAAAAAGTGACTTATTTCACATATCTTTCAGCTGTAAGATTAATAACTGTAAGAAATAAACAAGTGATAGTCCGTTTTGTATATATATATATATATATATATATATATATATAACTGTGTAACTAAAATCCAAATCAAGATTTTCAAAATTCCGACTAACTGATTTTTTATGATTTTTTAAACATCAAGTTATATAAAAAAAGTGACTTATTTTACATATCTTCTAGCTGTGAGGTTAATAACTGTAAGAAATAAACAAGCTATAGCCTGTTTTGTAGATATATAACTGTGTAACTAAAATCTAGATCAATATTTTCAAAATTCTGACTAACTGATTTTTTATGATTTTTTAAACATCAAGTTATATAAAAAAAGTGACTTATTTTACATATCTTCCAGCTGTAAGGTTAATAACTGTAAGAAATAAACAAGTGATAGCCCGTTTTGTAGATATATAACTGTGTAACTAAAATCCAAATCAAGATTTTCAAAATTGCGATTAACTGATTTTTTATGATTTTTTAAACATCAAGTTATATCAAAAAAGTGACTTATTTTACATATCTTCCAGCTGTGAGGTTAATAACTGTAAGAAATAAACGAGCTATAGCCTGTTTTGTAGATATATAACTGTGTAACTAAAATCTAAATCAAGATTTTCAAAATTCCGACTAACTGATTTTTTATGTTTTTTTAAACATCAAGTTATATCAAAAAAGTGACTTATTTTACATATCTTCTAGCTGTGAGGTTAATAACTGTAAGAAATAAACAAGCTATAGCCTGTTTTGTAGATATATAACTGTGTAACTAAAATCTAAATCAAGATTTTCAAAATTCCGACTAACTGATTTTTTATGATTTTTTAAACATCAAGTTATATCAAAAAAGTGACTTATTTTACATATCTTCCAGCTGGGGGTTAATAACTGTAAGAAATAAACAAGCTATAGCCTGTTTTGTAGATATATAATTGTGTAACTAAAATCCAAATCAAGATTTTCAAAATTCCGACTAACTGATTTTTTATGATTTTTTAAACATCAAGTTATATCAAAAAAGTGACTTATTTTACATATCTTCCAGCTGGGGGTTAATAACTGTAAGAAATAAACAAGCTATAGCCTGTTTTGTAGATATATAATTGTGTAACTAAAATCCAAATCAAGATTTTCAAAATTCCGACTAACTGATTTTTTATGATTTTTTAAACATCAAGTTATATCAAAAAAGTGACTTATTTTACATATCTTCCAGCTGGGGGTTAATAACTGTAAGAAATAAACAAGCTATAGCCTGTTTTGTAGATATATAATTGTGTAACTAAAATCCAAATCAAGATTTTCAAAATTCCGACTAACTGATTTTTTATGATTTTTTAAACATCAAGTTATATCAAAAAAGTGACTTATTTTACATATCTTCCAGCTGTAAGATTAATAATAACTGTAAGAAATAAACAAGTTATAGCCCGTTTTGTAGATATATAACTGTGTAACTAAAATCTAGATCAAGATTTTCAAAATTTCGACTAACTGATTTTTTTTGATTTTTTAAACATCAAGTTATATCAAAAAAGTGACTTATTTTACATATCTTCCAGCTGTAAGATTAATAACTGTAAGAAATAAACAAGTTATAGCCCGTTTTGTAGTTATATAGCTGTGTAACTAAAATCCAAATCAAGATTTTCAAAATTCCGACTAACTGATTTTTTATGTTTTTTTAAATATCAAGTTATATCAAAAAAGTGACTTATTTTACATATCTTCCAGCTGTAAGATTAATAACTGTAAGAAATAAACAAGTTATAGCCCGTTTTGTAGATATATAACTGTGTAACTAAAATCTAGATCAAGATTTTCAAAATTCCGACTAACTGATGTTTTATGATTTTTTAAACATCAAGTTATATCAAAAAAGTGACTTATTTTATATATCTTCCAGCTGTAAGGTTAATAACTGTAAGAAATAAACAAGTGATAGCCCGTTTTGTAGATATATAACTGTGTAACTAAAATCCAAATCAAGATTTTCAAAATTCCGACTAACTGATTTTTTATGATTTTTTAAACATCAAGTTATATCAAAAAGCGACTTATTTTACATATCTTCCAGCTGTAAGGTTAATAACTGTAAGAAATAAACAAGTGATAGCCCGTTTTGTAGATATATAACTGTGTAACTAAAATCCAAATCAAGATTTTTAAAATTCCGACTAACTGATTTTTTATGATTTTTTAAACATCAAGTTATATCAAAAAAGTGACTTATTTTACATATCTTCCAGCTGTAAGATTAATAACTGTAAGAAATAAACAAGTTATAGCCCGTTTTGTAGATATATAACTGTGTAACTAAAATCTAGATCAAGATTTTCAAAATTTCGACTAACTGATTTTTTATGATTTTTTAAACATCAAGTTATATCAAAAAAGTGACTTATTTTACATATCTTCCAGCTGTAAGATTAATAACTGTAAGAAATAAACAAGTTATAGCCCGTTTTGTAGATATATAACTGTGTAACTAAAATCCAAATCAAGATTTTCAAAATTCCGACTAACTGATTTTTTATGATTTTTTAAACATCAAGTTATATCAAAAAAGTGACTTATTTTACATATCTTCCAGCTGGGGGTTAATAACTTTAAGAAATAAACAAGCTATAGCCTGTTTTGTAGATATATAATTGTGTAACTAAAATCCAAATCAAGATTTTCAAAATTCCGACTAACTGATTTTTTATGATTTTTTAAACATCAAGTTATATCAAAAAAGTGACTTATTTTACATATCTTCCAGCTGTAAGATTAATAACTGTAAGAAATAAACAAGTTATAGCCCGTTTTGTAGATATATAACTGTGTAACTAAAATCTAGATCAAGATTTTCAAAATTTCGACTAACTGATTTTTTATGATTTTTTAAACATCAAGTTATATCAAAAAAGTGACTTATTTTACATATCTTCCAGCTGTAAGATTAATAACTGTAAGAAATAAACAAGTTATAGCCCGTTTTGTAGATATATAACTGTGTAACTAAAATCCAAATCAAGATTTTCAAAATTCCGACTAACTGATTTTTTATGATTTTTTAAACATCAAGTTATATCAAAAAAGTGACTTATTTTACATATCCTCCAGCTGTAAGATTAATAACTGTAAGAAATAAACAAGTTATAGCCCGTTTTGTAGATATATAACTGTGTAACTAAAATCTAGATCAAGATTTTCAAAATTTCGACTAACTGATTTTTTATGATTTTTTAAACATCAAGTTATATCAAAAAAGTGACTTATTTTACATATCTTCCAGCTGTAAGATTAATAACTGTAAGAAATAAACAAGTTATAGCCCGTTTTGTAGATATATAACTGTGTAACTAAAATCCAAATCAAGATTTTCAAAATTCCGACTAACTGATTTTTTATGATTTTTTAAACATCAAGTTATATCAAAAAAGTGACTTATTTTACATATCTTCCAGCTGTAAGATTAATAACTGTAAGAAATAAACAAGTTATAGCCCGTTTTGTAGATATATAACTGTGTAACTAAAATCCAAATCAAGATTTTCAAAATTCCGACTAACTGATTTTTTATGATTTTTTAAACATCAAGTTATATCAAAAAAGTGACTTATTTTACATATCTTCCAGCTGTAAGATTAATAACTGTAAGAAATAAACAAGTTATAGCCCGTTTTGTAGATATATAACTGTGTAACTAAAATCTAGATCAAGATTTTCAAAATTTCGACTAACTGATTTTTTATGATTTTTTAAACATCAAGTTATATCAAAAAAGTGACTTATTTTACATATCTTCCAGCTGTAAGATTAATAACTGTAAGAAATAAACAAGTTATAGCCCGTTTTGTAGATATATAACTGTGTAACTAAAATCCAAATCAAGATTTTCAAAATTCCGACTAACTGATTTTTTATGATTTTTTAAACATCAAGTTATATCAAAAAAGTGACTTATTTTACATATCCTCCAGCTGTAAGATTAATAACTGTAAGAAATAAACAAGTTATAGCCCGTTTTGTAGTTATATAGCTGTGTAACTAAAATCCAAATCAAGATTTTCAAAATTGCGATTAACTGATTTTTTATGATTTTTTAAACATCAAGTTATATCAAGAAAGTGACTTATTTTACATATCTTCCAGCTGTGAGGTTAATAACTGTAAGAAATAAACAAGCTATAGCCTGTTTTGTAGATATATAACTGTGTAACTAAAATCCAAATCAAGATTTTCAAAATTCCGACTAACTGATTTTTTATGATTTTTTAAACATCAAGTTATATCAAGAAAGTGACTTATTTTACATATCTTCCAGCTGTGAGGTTAATAACTGTAAGAAATAAACAATCTATAGCCTGTTTTGTAGATATATAACTGTGTAACTAAAATCCAAATCAAGATTTTCAAAATTGCGATTAACTGATTTTTTATGATTTTTTAAACATCAAGTTATATCAAGAAAGTGACTTATTTTACATATCTTCCAGCTGTGAGGTTAATAACTGTAAGAAATAAACGAGCTATAGCCTGTTTTGTAGATATATAACTGTGTAACTAAAATCTAAATCAAGATTTTCAAAATTCCGACTAACTGATTTTTTATGTTTTTTTAAACATCAAGTTATATCAAAAAAGTGACTTATTTTACATATCTTCTAGCTGTGAGGTTAATAACTGTAAGAAATAAACAAGCTATAGCCTGTTTTGTAGATATATAACTGTGTAACTAAAATCTGGATCAAGATTTTCAAAATTCTGACTAACTGATTTTTTATGATTTTTTAAACATCAAGTTATATAAAATAAGTGACTTATTTTACGTATCTTCTAGCTGTGAGGTTAATAACTGTAAGAAATAAACAAGTTATAGCCTGTTTTGTAGATATATAACTGTGTAACTAAAATCTAAATCAAGATTTTCAAAATTCCGACTAACTGATTTTTATGATTTTTTAACATCAAGTTATATAAAAAAAAGTGACTTATTTTAAATATCTCCCAGCTGTGAGGTTAATAACTGTAAGAAATAAACAAGCTATACCCTGTTTTGTAGATATATAATTGTGTAACTAAAATCTAAATCAAGATTTTCAAAATTCCGACTAACTGATTTTTTATGATTTTTTAAACATCAAGTTATATCAAAAAAGTGACTTATTTTACATATCTTCTAGCTGTGAGGTTAATAACTGTAATAAATAAACAAGCTATAGCCTGTTTTGTAGATATATAACTGTGTAACTAAAATCTATATCAAAATTTTCAAAATTCCGACTAACTGATTTTTTATGATTTTTTAAACATCAAGTTATATAAAAAAAGTGACTTATTTTACATATCTTCCAGCTGTAAGGTTAATAACTGTAATAAATAAACATGTGATAGCTCGTTTTGTAGATATATAACTGTGTAACTAAAATCCAAATCAAGATTTTCAAAATTCCATCTAACTGATTTTTTATGATTTTTTAAACATCAAGTTATATCAAAAAAGTGACTTATTTTACATATCTTCCAGCGGGGGGTTAATAACTGTAAGAAATAAACAAGCTATAGCCTGTTTTGTAGATATATAACTGTGTAACTAAAATCCAAATGAAGATTTTCAAAATTCCGACTAACTGATTTTTTATGATTTTTTAAACATCAAGTTATATCAAAAAAGTGACTTATTTTACATATCTTCCAGCTGTGAGGTTAATAACTGTAAGAAATAAACAAGCTATAGCCTGTTTTGTAAATATATAACTGTGTAACTAAAATCCAAATCAAGATTTTCAAAATTCCGATTAACTGATTTTTTTATGATTTTTTAAACATCAAGTTATATAAAAAAAGTGACTTATTTCACATATCTTCTAGCTGTGAGGTTAATAACTGTAAGAAATAAACAAGCTATAGCTTGTTTTGTAGATATATAACTGTGTAACTAAAATCCAAATCAAGATTTTCAAAATTCCGACTAACTGATATTTTATGATTTTTTATACATCAAGTTATATCAAAAAAGTGACTTATTTAACATATCTTTCAACTGTAAGGTTAATAAATATAAGAAATAAACAAGCTAAAGTCATTGTCAAGTCATTTTGACTTTTTAACTTGGAATTCTGACGTTTTGATATTTTAACATTCTGACATTTTAACATTTTGGCATTCTGACATTTTGGAATTTTCACATATTTACATTTGGGCATGTTCACATTTTTAAAGTTTCATATTTTCATTTTTCACATTTTCATTTTTCACATTTTCATATCTTCATTACCTTAGTACATTTAACATGCGACCATTTTCGCGAATTCCGCGCTTGATATACGTATACAATAGTTACAGAGTGGTTTCAGGAGAAACAATTGACGAAAAAAAAACGGTTAAATATTTTTACATATTTGCATGACACTGTATACAAATTTAAATAGGACTATTTAAATAAGATTTTCTATTTTCACAACCAAGAAATCGGTAAGAAATTAACTCTGATTTTACGTCCCTTGACCCAATAAAATTAATTTGATATTTTATTAATTTTTTTTCTTACTAGATCAAGCAATGAAACATTTTCTTGACAGTATTTATTTATATTCTGTACTATTTAAAACACTAATCCGTTTCTTGCATAATTGTGCTCTAATAGCTATATATAGTTTATGGTTTGTTTATTTTTTGTATTTTTATACGTAATCACTGTCTCAGTGGAGATTAGTAGAGCGCAATCAATTAACATTTTTTTAAAACATTTAAAACACCGTCGACATATGGGATTTAATATAGTTTTGGGACGCGCATTGCGTATCGGTTGGAGGGATACAAAACACGCGCGTATTTGCGGCCCGCGGCCATTGCGCAATAATCCATCGATGGAACGGTGGCATTCGTCCAATTCGGTGGCTAGTGTTCATTTCCTGACACCAATACAGTTCATTAACATTGATAATACCAATCAATTTATTACGACAAAAAATTATTTATTTTTTACAGTATAAATATAGTAACATATAGTAAAATATAGTAAAATATAGTAAAATATAGTCAAATATATTGTAAAATTCAGTCAAATATCGTCAAATATCGTCAAGTCTTGTCAAATATAGTCAAAATAACGTCAAATATTGTCCAATATAGTCAGATATATTTAAATATGGTCAGATATATTTAAATATAGTCAAATATATTGTAAAATACAGTCAAATATCGTCAAATATCGTCAAATATTGTCAAATATAGTCAAAATAACGTCAAATATTGATCAATATAGTCAAATATATTTAAATATAGTCAAATATAGTCAAGTATAGTCAAATATAGTCATATAGTCAAATATATTGTAAAATACAGTCAAATATCGCAAATAACGTCAAATATTGTCAAATATAGCCAAAATAACGTCAAATATAGTCAAATATATTTAAATATTGTTAAATATCGTCACATATTGTGATATAATGTCAAATATTATTAAATATTATGAAATATCGACAAATATTGTTAAATATTGTCAAGCAGTTACTGTATTTCATCACTTAAGCAGCTAAAATTCTAAAATTTTATTTGTGGTTGACATGGGAGAGAAAAATTAATAATAAAATATATATTGGAGTAATTATTTTACGCATGGTTCAAATTAATTAAATATAAGCAATAAAATTCAAACATTGATAATTTGTCATAGTAAAATAACTCTAATAATAATTTTATAATCAGTTATTCTCTCTCCTGTCAACCTCGAATTTTTTTTAGATGTATAGTGTTGCTGTTTAATGCACGGTTGTATAAAGCAGATAACACTCGAGTTAATTTGACATCAGTGATTTTAACCTGACTTTTTCCAACTTTGACACATAATGCGACGTTGCCATATATAAATACAGAGGTACATGACGTTATGAAAAGTTAAAAACAATGTATGTAACATCTAACAATATAATCACGGGTTATAGTTAACTAGTCTTTATAAAACCGAGCCTTAGCGACGATGTATACAATTTGTAACTATCGACCTTTTTGCCGTTTGTTAGTGTATGCGTATGTAAGTGCACGAAAGATTGTCTGAAGTAGCTAGTCCCTACGGACTAGCCACTTCAGACAATCGTTCCCGAGTTAATTATTTACATTAATTCAGACAATAGTATTTCTTACCATCGCTTTCATGAACCCATTTAACGGACCTCTTCTTCCTGTTAACATACATGGACTGCCCTTTACTAGTTTTGTTACTGATGTCGCTCAGTGAACTGGAAATTCTTCGTGCTAACTCCACTTGGTCTTCAACAGTTGGATGAAGACCAGGCGTGTAAAATGCAGAGGAGGCATACATCTTTTCTAAGAAACAAATAAACAAAACAAAACAATAAAAATTACAATAAACATAAGACAAAATAAATCAATGGTAATTATTTTTGACCATTTAGGGTGGAATCTCGTCTATATTACTTTTATCCAACGAATTATCTAGCTTTTATTACATTTTCGGTGTATTTTGTCTATTTTTATCTAACAATCACTAAATTTGAGTGAGGTTAAAGTTGGATCATACGGGGGTTATATAAAAAGTAGTGGCAAAAGATATAAATCAATGTATATTGAAGTTAACAAGTAAAATTGCATTGAATTCCTTTAGTATAATACACATAGCATAGTTTATTACCTTTAAAATAGTCGAATAAGTTAGATGGGGTTGTTACATTGTGGTGTTGAATAGAGAGTGACGTTATAACATTAGAGAAATATTACTTGTAAAATCAATATATAATTGCCACTACTTTATTTACAACCCTCGTATCATATATATATATATTTATATATATATATATATATATATATATATATATATTTACTTTTCATTTATATTGTTTTTTTATATACTGGTTATAATATCTAATATCTAAGATGTGAATACTGTCCTGTAATTGTACATCTATTGGGCAATAAATTATATATTTATATATGATACGAGGGTTGTAAATAAAGTATTGGCAAACTTTATTTACAACCCTCGTATCATATATAAATGTATAATTTATGCCCAATAGATATACAATTACAGGACAGTATTCACATCTTAGATATTATTATCAGTATATAAAAAAACAATAGAAATGAAAAGGAAATATATATATATATATATATATATATTATATATATATATATATATATATATATATATATATATATATATTATATATATATATATATATATATATATATATATATATGATGCGAGGGTTGTAAATAAAGTAGTGGCTTTATATTTTATATTGATTTTACAAGTAAAATTTCACTATTGTTATATCATTTTTTTCACGCTATCTGGCGGCATCACATCAATTGACAATGCACACCCACAAATGTTATACCATGTCTATTTAGGCGCGACTCGTGTGCACTAATGCGGTACTGCATGATAACAATACTTTTTTTTCGTTTTACATTGCACATTTTATTATACAACAAATAACGTGTCACACTCCTCCCACTCTCAACGGAAAAACTTCTTGATTCAAAAACTAATTATCAGTATGAAATTGTTGCTAGTCAAGAACAAACTTGTTTTGTTCATTTTGTGTGTGTGTGTGTGTTTGTGTGTGTGTGTGCAGTTTGATAATAGTTTCTAAATGCGTTCGCTATAATAATAAACAATCGTTTTTGTGCGCAATTCGTTCCGACATAAACATCCCGTGCATTTATTTTCGCCGATTAACGCAAACAAATCGGCTCGCTTGCCATCTGTTTCGAAATCGTCCGATTTAATAATAAAACGCGCCTTGGTGTGTGTATGTGTAGTGCTTCCGATGTGTTAATTTATGACAGACACATGTTGCAGGCGCCCTCTTCATGTCCGTTTTATCATAATATTTGATTACATCTCTTACGTGTGTAGCTTCTTCTAAAATTATATTTAGATCATAAAGCTAGCAGTACACAGTGTTGGGTTACAGATTTAAAAGTAACAAATTTTCACAAAAACCGGCCAAAAATTAATCGAAAATTAAAATGCTAGTCACTAATTCATTATTGGGTGAAAATTATTTTCTTCTTTTGCGAATTTAATAAAATATTTTAACAAAATTTACTTCATTATATGAGATTATTGAGAATTAAATATTTGTTTAAAACGATCTCAATTAATTAATTAAAACACTTCATAAATTACTTTACTAATTAATTACGAATGAATTTAAAAAACATAGAAACTGCAATGACAATCCAAAAAAAACAAATATATATATATATATATATATATATATATATATAAATAATTTTGTATAACATTTTCGACATTTTAAACTTTTTCTGTTTTTTTTTAAATATTTTGACTTTGAGACTTCTTTAAATTTTTGACATCTGATATTTTTACATTTTGGAATTTTGACATATTGACATATTCATAAATAATGTTAAAAGCTACCAGAATCAACGAGAATTCGAATCCACGATTTTTTTTTATAATGACAGTACAAAAATATTAATTCAATATTATGAATATATTCTTAAAATTGAATTTTAAGTCAAAATAATTATTACTATTACTACATTTAAATGAAAACTTCAGCCATCATTTTCGAACAAATAGATTTAATCAAATATGCATTAATTATTAACACATGAAATAAGCAACCATAACATTAAATGATCAGGATACCCAGAAAACAAAACAAAAACAATTGCATTGAAATTTGTTTTAACCGCCATTTTAAATTAAATCAAATTAGATTATTCGTGTGATATTTGACTTATATTCCTAAAGATATTATTATAGGCATTTGAAAATGGAAATAACTTTCTGTTCATTTCTAAATTTTGGACATATATTTTACCGTTTCAGGCAGCTATTTATTCTCTAATTATTGGATAATACGGCTTTTAGTGTAGCTACATTAATGGTAATAGTTAAAAACTTGTTCTGCGATGTTTATCGTTTATATAGGTATAATAGATGTCAATTATAATAACAATATTATTGAACGAAACGAAATACGTGTCCTCAACGTATTTCGTTTCGTTCAATAATATTGTTATATATAATATAATTGACACCTATTACGATAATAAATCCAATACTTTCAAGGTTTACCAATAAAATAATATACTGAATTTATTTTACTTGGCTACAATATTTGTTATTTATAAGCAACTTACTCGATTTTGGTGTAATTTGTGGTGGATCCTCTGCAGGTGTAAATATCTTTTCCAAGTTGACTGGCGGCCTATTGACAGGCGCGTTTTCATCCTGTAACAAAATGTTTCATTTATTTAGATAAAAGTTTGTAGGTGGAATAGTAGTTACTGTATTTGTTACAATTGTGTAACTGGCTATAGACCTTCGGGCCCTTCTGCTCTGTGTTAGTGTATATGTATGTGATATTTGCTACCTCAGAGTATTGTTAATTGTATCCCAACGACAAACGGTATTTCGATATTTCGATATTTTGATATTTTGATATTTTGATATTTTGATATTTTGATATTTTGATATTTTGATATTTTGATATTTTGATATTTTGATATTTTGATATTTTGATATTTTGATATTTTGATATTTTGATATTTTGATATTTTGATATTTTGATATTTTGATATTTTGATATTTTGATATTTTGATATTTTGATATTTTGATATTTTGATATTTTGATATTTTGATATTTTGATATTTTGATATTTTGATATTTTGATATTTTGATATTTTGATATTTTGATATTTTGATATTTTGATATTTTGATATTTTGATATTTTGATATTTTGATATTTTGATATTTTGATATTTTGATATTTTGATATTTTGATATTTTGATATTTTGATATTTTGATATTTTGATATTTTGATATTTTGATATTTTGATATTTTGATATTTTGATATTTTGATATTTTGATATTTTGATATTTTGATATTTTGATATTTTGATATTTTGATATTTTGATATTTTGATATTTTGATATTTTGATATTTTGATATTTTGATATTTTGATATTTTGATATTTTGATATTTTGATATTTTGATATTTTGATATTTTGATATTTTGATATTTTGATATTTTGATATTTTGATATTTTGATATTTTGATATTTTGATATTTTGATATTTTGATATTTTGATATTTTGATATTTTGATATTTTGATATTTTGATATTTTGATATTTTGACATATTTGATATATTGATATTTTGATATTTTGATATTTTGATATTTTGATATTTTGATATTTTGATATTTTGATATTTTGATATTTTGATATTTTGATATTTTGATATTTTGATATTTTGATATTTTGATACATTTTTCCCATTTGCGAACATTACTATTTTTACTTTCCGAATACATCACTGATGTAAAGGAAGGTATTGTTTTACCGAAACCGTGTTCACGTTTTCAAACTAAAATTGTGGAAATATTCGATAACTTTCCGGGAAAATAATTACACCAGAAGGAAGGTATTGGGCACCAAAATCACGTCTTTTGATCAGTTTTTCGTTATTTCCGGGAAAACGATAAGAGCTAGTGGAAAACTTCCAATGGGCCGTTTGTCGGGCTTGAAATTCTCTACAACTTTGCAATTTGAATCATCTTTGTAGCATCAAATATAAAAAAGTTATACCCGAAAAACCGGTATTTGGCACCAAAATCACGTCTTTTGATCATTTTTTTGTATTTTCCGGGAAAACGATAAGAGCTAGTGGAAAACTTCCAATGGGCCGTTTGTCGGGCTTGAAATTCTCTACAACTTTGCAATTTGAATCATCTTTGTAGCATCAAATATAAAAAAGTTATACCCGAAAAACCGGTATTTGGCACCAAAATCACGTCTTTTGATCATTTTTTTGTATTTTCCGGGAAAACAATAAGAGCTAATGGAAAACTTCCAATGGGCCGTTTGTCGGGCTTGAAATTCTCCACAACTTTGCAATTTGAATCATCTTTGTAGCATCAAATATAAAAAAGTTATGCCCAAAAAACCGGTATTTGGCACCAAAATCACGTGTTTTGATCAGTTTTTTGTATTTTCCGGGAAAACGATAAGAGCTAGTGGAAAACTTCCAATGGGCCGCTTGTCGGGCTTGAAATTCTCTACAACTTTGCAATTTGAATCATCTTTGTAGCATCAAATATAAAAAAGTTATACCCGAAAAACCGGTACTTGGCACCAAAATCACGTCTTTTGATCATTTTTTTGTATTTTCCGGGAAAACGATAAGAGCTAGTGGAAAACTTCCAATGGGCCGTTTGTCGGGCTTGAAATTCTCTACAACTTTGCAATTTGAATCATCTTTGTAGCATCAAATATAAAAAAGTTATACCCGAAAAACCGGTATTTGGCACCAAAATCACGTCTTTTGATCATTTTTTTGTATTTTCCGGGAAAACGATAAGAGCTAGTGGAAAACTTCCAATGGGCCGTTTGTCGGGCTTGAAATTCTCTACAACTTTGCAATTTGAATCATCTTTGTAGCATCAAATATAAAAAAGTTATACCCGAAAAACCGGTATTTGGCACCAAAATCACGTCTTTTGATCAGTTTTTTGTATTTTCCGGGAAAACGATAAGAGCTAGTGGAAAACTTCCAATGGGCCGTTTGTCGGGCTTGAAATTCTCTACAACTTTGCAATTTGAATCATCTTTGTAGCATCAAATATAAAAAAGTTATGTCCGAAAAACCGGTATTTGGCACCAAAATCACGTGTTTTGATCAGTTTTTTGTATTTTCCGGGAAAACGATAAGAGCTAGTGGAAAACTTCCAATGGGCCGTTTGTCGGGCTTGAAATTCTCTACAACTTTGCAATTTGAATCATCTTTGTAGCATCAAATATAAAAAAGTTATGTCCGAATAACTGGTATTTGGCAGCAAAATCACGTCTTTTGATCAGTTTTTCGTTATTTCCGGGAAAACGATAAGAGCTAGTGGAAAACTTCCAATGGGCCGCTTGTCGGGCTTGAAATTCTCTACAACTTTGCAATTTGAATCATCTTTGTAGCATCAAATATAAAAAAGTTATACCCGAAAAACCGGTATTTGGCACCAAAATCACGCCTTTTGATCATTTTTTTGTATTTTCCGGGAAAACGATAAGAGCTAATGGAAAACTTCCAATGGGCCGTTTGTCGGGCTTGAAATTCTCTACAACTTTGCAATTTGAATCATCTTTGTAGCATCAAATATAAAAAAGTTATACCCGAGAAACCGGTATTTGGCACCAAAATCACGTCTTTTGATCATTTTTTTGTATTTTCCGGGAAAACGATAAGAGCTAATGGAAAACTTCCAATGGGCCGTTTGTCGGGCTTGAAATTCTCTACAACTTTGCAATTTGAATCATCTTTGTAGCATCAAATATAAAAAAGTTATGTCCGAAAAACCGGTATTTGGCACCAAAATCACGTGTTTTGTCAGTTTTTTGTATTTTCCGGGAAAACGATAAGAGCTAATGGAAAACTTCCAATGGGCCGTTTGTCGGGCTTGAAATTCTCTACAACTTTGCAATTTGAATCATCTTTGTAGCATCAAATATAAAAAAGTTATGCCCGAAAAACCGGTATTTGGCACCAAAATCACGTCTTTTGATAAGTTTTTCGTTATTTCCGGGGAAACGATAAGAGCTAGTGGAAAACTTCCAATGGGCCGTTTGTCGGGCTTGAAATTCTCTACAAATTTGCAATTTGAATCATCTTTGTAGCATCAAATATAAAAAAGTTATGCCCGAAAAACCGGTATTTGGCACCAAAATCACGTCTTTTGATCAGTTTTTCGTTATTTCCGGGAAAACGATAAGAGCTAGTGGAAAACTTCCAATGGGCCGTTTGTCGGGCTTGAAATTCTCTACAACTTTGCAATTTGAATCATCTTTGTAGCATCAAATATAAAAAAGTTATGCCCGAAAAACCGGTATTTGGCACCAAAATCACGTCTTTTGATAAGTTTTTCGTTATTTCCGGGGAAACGATAAGAGCTAGTGGAAAACTTCCAATGGGCCGTTTGTCGGGCTTGAAATTCTCTACAACTTTGCAATTTGAATCATCTTTGTAGCATCAAATATAAAAAAGTTATGCCCGAAAAACCGGTATTTGGCACCAAAATCACGTCTTTTGATCAGTTTTTCGCTATTTCCGGGAAAACGATAAGAGCTAGTGGAAAACTTCCAATTGGCCGTTTGTCGGGCTTGAAATTCTCTACAACTTTGCAATTTGAATCATCTTTTTAGCATCAAATATAAAAAAGTTATACCCGAAAAACCGGTATTTGGCACCAAAATCACGTCTTTTGATCAGTTTTTCGTTATTTCCGGGAAAACGATAAGAGCTAGTGGAAAACTTCCAATGGGCCGTTTGTCGGGCTTGAAATTCTCTACAACTTTGCAATTTGAATCATCTTTGTAGCATCAAATATAAAAAAGTTATACCCGAAAAACCGGTATTTGGCACCAAAATCACGCCTTTTGATCATTTTTTTGTATTTTCCGGGAAAACGATAAGAGCTAGTGGAAAACTTCCAATGGGCCGTTTGTCGGGCTTGAAATTCTCTACAACTTTGCAATTTGAATCATCTTTGTAGCATCAAATATAAAAAAGTTATACCCGAAAAACCGGTATTTGGCACCAAAATCACGTCTTTTGATCATTTTTTTGTATTTTCCGGGAAAACGATAAGAGCTAATGGAAAACTTCCAATGGGCCGTTTGTCGGGCTTGAAATTCTCTACAACTTTGCAATTTGAATCATCTTTGTAGCATCAAATATAAAAAAGTTATGTCCGAAAAACCGGTATTTGGCACCAAAATCACGTGTTTTGTCAGTTTTTTGTATTTTCCGGGAAAACGATAAGAGCTAATGGAAAACTTCCAATGGGCCGTTTGTCGGGCTTGAAATTCTCTACAACTTTGCAATTTGAATCATCTTTGTAGCATCAAATATAAAAAAGTTATGCCCGAAAAACCGGTATTTGGCACCAAAATCACGTCTTTTGATAAGTTTTTCGTTATTTCCGGGGAAACGATAAGAGCTAGTGGTAAACTTCCAATAGGCCGTTTGTCGGGCTTGAAATTCTCTACAACTTTGCAATTTGAATCATCTTTGTAGCATCAAATATAAAAAAGTTATGTCCGAAAAACCGGTATTTGGCTGCGAAATCACGTCTTTTGATCAGTTTTTCGTTATTTCCGGGAAAACGATAAGAGCTAGTGGAAAACTTCCAATGGGCCGTTTGTCGGGCTTGAAATTCTCTACAACTTTGCAATTTGAATCATCTTTGTAGCATCAAATATAAAAAAGTTATGCCCGAAAAACCGGTATTTGGCACCAAAATCACGTCTTTTGATCATTTTTTTGTATTTTCCGGGAAAACGATAAGAGCTAGTGGAAAACTTCCAATGGGCCGTTTGTCGGGCTTGAAATTCTCTACAACTTTGCAATTTGAATCATCTTTGTAGCATCAAATATAAAAAAGTTATACCCGAAAAACCGGTATTTGGCACCAAAATCACGTCTTTTGATCATTTTTTTGTATTTTCCGGGAAAACGATAAGAGCTAGTGGAAAACTTCCAATGGGCCGTTTGTCGAGCTTGAAATTCTCTACAACTTTGCAATTTGAATCATCTTTGTAGCATCAAATATAAAAAAGTTATGTCCGAAAAACCGGTATTTGGCACCAAAATCACGTCTTTTGATAAGTTTTTCGCTATTTCCGGGAAAACGATAAGAGCTAGTGGAAAACTTCCAATGGGCCGTGTGTCGGGCTTGAAATTCTCTACAACTTTGCAATTTGAATCATCTTTGTAGCATCAAATATAAAAAAGTTATGCCCGAAAAACCGGTATTTGGCACCAAAATCACGTGTTTTGATCAGTTTTTTGTATTTTCCGGGAAAACGATAAGAGCTAGTGGAAAACTTCCAATGGGCCGTTTGTCGGGCTTGAAATTCTCTACAACTTTGCAATTTGAATCATCTTTGTAGCATCAAATATAAAAAAGTTATACCCGAAAAACCGGTATTTGGCACCAAAATCACGTCTTTTGATCATTTTTTTGTATTTTCCGGGAAAACGATAAGAGCTAATGGAAAACTTCCAATGGGCCGTTTGTCGGGCTTGAAATTCTCTACAACTTTGCAATTTGAATCATCTTTGTAGCATCAAATATAAAAAAGTTATACCCGAAAAACCGGTATTTGGCACCAAAATCACGTCTTTTGATCAGTTTTTCGTTATTTCCTGGAAAACGATAAGAGCTAGTGGAAAACTTCCAATGGGCCGTTTGTCGGGCTTGAAATTCTCTACAACTTTGCAATTTGAATCCTCTTTGTAGCGTCAAATATAAAAAAGTTATGCCCGAAAAACCGGTATTTGGCACCAAAATCACGTCTTTTGATCAGTTTTTTGTATTTTCCGGGAAAACGATAAGAGCTAGTGGAAAACTTCCAATGGGCCGTTTGTCGGGCTTGAAATTCTCTACAACTTTGCAATTTGAATCATCTTTGTAGCATCAAATATAAAAAAGTTATACCCGAAAAACCGGTATTTGGCACCAAAATCACGTGTTTTGATCAGTTTTTTGTATTTTCCGGGAAAACGATAAGAGCTAATGGAAAACTTCCAATGGGCCGTTTGTCGGGCTTGAAATTCTCTACAACTTTGCAATTTGAATCATCTTTGTAGCATCAAATATAAAAAAGTTATACCCGAAAAACCGGTATTTGGCACCAAAATCACGTCTTTTGATCAGTTTTTCGTTATTTCCGGGAAAACGATAAGAGCTAGTGGAAAACTTCCAATGGGCCGTTTGTCGGGCTTGAAATTCTCTACAACTTTGCAATTTGAATCATCTTTGTAGCATCAAATATAAAAAAGTTATGCCCGAAAAACCGGTATTTGGCACCAAAATCACGTGTTTTGATCAGTTTTTTGTATTTTCCGGGAAAACGATAAGAGCTAGTGGAAAACTTCCAATGGGCCGTTTGTCGGGCTTGAAATTCTCTACAACTTTGCAATTTGAATCATCTTTGTAGCATCAAATATAAAAAAGTTATACCCGAAAAACCGGTATTTGGCACCAAAATCACGTGTTTTGATCAGTTTTTTGTATTTTCCGGGAAAACGATAAGAGCTAGTGGAAAACTTCCAATGGGCCGTTTGTCGGGCTTGAAATTCTCTACAACTTTGCAATTTGAATCCTCTTTGTAGCGTCAAATATAAAAAAGTTATGCCCGAAAAACCGGTATTTGGCACCAAAATCACGTCTTTTGATCAGTTTTTTGTATTTTCCGGGAAAACGATAAGAGCTAGTGGAAAACTTCCAATGGGCCGTTTGTCGGGCTTGAAATTCTCTACAACTTTGCAATTTGAATCATCTTTGTAGCATCAAATATAAAAAAGTTATACCCGAAAAACCGGTATTTGGCACCAAAATCACGTCTTTTGATCAGTTTTTTGTATTTTCCGGGAAAACGATAAGAGCTAGTGGAAAACTTCCAATGGGCCGTTTGTCGGGCTTGAAATTCTCTACAACTTTGCAATTTGAATCATCTTTGTAGCATCAAATATAAAAAAGTTATACCCGAAAAACCGGTATTTGGCACCAAAATCACGTGTTTTGATCAGTTTTTTGTATTTTCCGGGAAAACGATAAGAGCTAGTGGAAAACTTCCAATGGGCCGTTTGTCGGGCTTGAAATTCTCTACAACTTTGCAATTTGAATCATCTTTGTAGCATCAAATATAAAAAAGTTATACCCGAAAAACCGGTATTTGGCACCAAAATCACGTGTTTTGATCAGTTTTTTGTATTTTCCGGGAAAACGATAAGAGCTAGTGGAAAACTTCCAATGGGCCGTTTGTCGGGCTTGAAATTCTCTACAACTTTGCAATTTGAATCCTCTTTGTAGCGTCAAATATAAAAAAGTTATACCCGAAAAACCGGTATTTGGCAGCGAAATCACGTCTTTTGATCAGTTTTTCGTTATTTCCGGGAAAACGATAAGAGCTAGTGGAAAACTTCCAATGGGCCGTTTGTCGGGCTTGAAATTCTCTACAACTTTGCAATTTGAATCATCTTTGTAGCATCAAATATAAAAAAGTTATACCCGAAAAACCGGTATTTGGCACCAAAATCACGTGTTTTGATCAGTTTTTTGTATTTTCCGGGAAAACGATAAGAGCTAGTGGAAAACTTCCAATGGGCCGTTTGTCGGGCTTGAAATTCTCTACAACTTTGCAATTTGAATCATCTTTGTAGCATCAAATATAAAAAAGTTATACCCGAAAAACCGGTATTTGGCACCAAAATCACGTGTTTTGATCAGTTTTTTGTATTTTCCGGGAAAACGATAAGAGCTAGCGGAAAACTTCCAATGGGCCGTTTGTCGGGCTTGAAATTCTCTACAACTTTGCAATTTGAATCCTCTTTGTAGCATCAAATATAAAAAAGTTATACCCGAAAAACCGGTATTTGGCACCAAAATCACGTCTTTTGATCGTTTTTTGTATTTTCCGGGAAAACGATAAGAGCTAGTGGAAAACTTCCAATGGGCCGTTTGTCGGGCTTGAAATTCTCTACAACTTTGCAATTTGAATCATCTTTGTAGCATCAAATATAAAAAACTTATGCCCTAAAAACCGGTATTTGGCACCAAAATCACGTGTTTTGCTCAGTTTTTTGTATTTTCCGGGAAAACGATAAGAGCTAGTGGAAAACTTCCAATGGGCGGTTTGTCGGGCTTGAAATTCTCTACAACTTTGCAATTTGAATCATCTTTGTAGCATCAAATATAAAAAAGTTATGTCCGAAAAACCGGTATTTGGCACCAAAATCACGTGTTTTGATCAGTTTTTTGTATTTTCCGGGAAAACGATAAGAGCTAGTGGAAAACTTCCAATGGGCCGTTTGTCGGGCTTGAAATTCTCCACAACTTTGCAATTTGAATCATCTTTGTAGCATCAAATATAAAAAAGTTATGTCCGAAAAACCGGTATTTGGCAGCAAAATCACGTCTTTTGATCAGTTTTTCGTTATTTCCGGGAAAACGATAAGAGCTAGTGGAAAACTTCCAATGGGCGGTTTGTCGGGCTTGAAATTCTCTACAACTTTGCAATTTGAATCATCTTTGTAGCATCAAATATAAAAAAGTTATGTCCGAAAAACCGGTATTTGGCAGCAAAATCACGTCTTTTGATCAGTTTTTCGTTATTTCCGGGAAAACGATAAGAGCTAGTGGAAAACTTCCAATGGGCGGTTTGTCGGGCTTGAAATTCTCTACAACTTTGCAATTTGAATCATCTTTGTAGCATCAAATATAAAAAAGTTATGTCCGAAAAACCGGTATTTGGCACCAAAATCACGTGTTTTGATCAGTTTTTTGTATTTTCCGGGAAAACGATAAGAGCTAGTGGAAAACTTCCAATGGGCCGTTTGTCGGGCTTGAAATTCTCCACAACTTTGCAATTTGAATCATCTTTGTAGCATCAAATATAAAAAAGTTATGTCCGAAAAACCGGTATTTGGCAGCAAAATCACGTCTTTTGATCAGTTTTTCGTTATTTCCGGGAAAACGATAAGAGCTAGTGGAAAACTTCCAATGGGCCGTTTGTCGGGCTTGAAATTCTCTACAACTTTGCAATTTGAATCATCTTTGTAGCATCAAATATAAAAAAGTTATGTCCGAAAAACCGGTATTTGGCAGCAAAATCACGTCTTTTTATCAGTTTTTCGTTATTTCCGGGAAAACGATAAGAGCTAGTGGAAAACTTCCAATGGGCCGTTTGTCGGGCTTGAAATTCTCTACAACTTTGCAATTTGAATCATCTTTGTAGCATCAAATATAAAAAAGTTATGTCCGAAAAACCGGTATTTGGCACCAAAATCACGTGTTTTGATCAGTTTTTTGTATTTTCCGGGAAAACGATAAGAGCTAGTGGAAAACTTCCAATGGGCCGTTTGTCGGGCTTCAAATTCTCCACGACTTTGCAATTTGAATCATCTTTGTAGCATCAAATATAAAAAAGTTATGTCCGAAAAACCGGTATTTGGCACCAAAATCACGTGTTTTGATCAGTTTTTTGTATTTTCCGGGAAAACGATAAGAGCTAGTGGAAAACTTCCAATGGGCCGTTTGTCGGGCTTGAAATTCTCCACGACTTTGCAATTTGAATCATCTTTGTAGCATCAAATATAAAAAAGTTATGTCCGAAAAACCGGTATTTGGCACCAAAATCACGTGTTTTGATCAGTTTTTTGTATTTTCCGGGAAAATGATAAGAGCTAGTGGAAAACTTCCAATGGGCCGTTTGTCGGGCTTGAAATTCTCTACAACTTTGCAATTTGAATCATCTTTGTAGCATCAAATATAAAAAAGTTATGTCCGAAAAACCGGTATTTGGCAGCAAAATCACGTCTTTTTATCAGTTTTTCGTTATTTCCGGGAAAACGATAAGAGCTAGTGGAAAACTTCCAATGGGCCGTTTGTCGGGCTTGAAATTCTCTACAACTTTGCAATTTGAATCATCTTTGTAGCATCAAATATAAAAAAGTTATGTCCGAAAAACCGGTATTTGGCACCAAAATCACGTGTTTTGATCAGTTTTTTGTATTTTCCGGGAAAACGATAAGAGCTAGTGGAAAACTTCCAATGGGCCGTTTGTCGGGCTTGAAATTCTCCACGACTTTGCAATTTGAATCATCTTTGTAGCATCAAATATAAAAAAGTTATGTCCGAAAAACCGGTATTTGGCACCAAAATCACGTGTTTTGATCAGTTTTTTGTATTTTCCGGGAAAATGATAAGAGCTAGTGGAAAACTTCCAATGGGCCGTTTGTCGGGCTTGAAATTCTCTACAACTTTGCAATTTGAATCATCTTTGTAGCATCAAATATAAAAAAGTTATGTCCGAAAAACCGGTATTTGGCACCAAAATCACGTCTTTTGATCAGTTTTTTGTATTTTCCGGGAAAACGATAAGAGCTAGTGGAAAACTTCCAATGGGCCGTTTGTCGGGCTTCAAATTCTCCACGACTTTGCAATTTGAATCATCTTTGTAGCATCAAATATAAAAAAGTTATGTCCGAAAAACCGGTATTTGGCAGCAAAATCACGTCTTTTGATCAGTTTTTCGTTATTTCCGGGAAAACGATAAGAGCTAGTGGAAAACTTCCAATGGGCCGTTTGTCGGGCTTGAAATTCTCTACAACTTTGCAATTTGAATCCTCTTTGTAGCGTCAAATATAAAAAAGTTATACCCGAAAAACCGGTATTTGGCAGCGAAATCACGTCTTTTGATCAGTTTTTCGTTATTTCCGGGAAAACGATAAGAGCTAGTGGAAAACTTCCAATGGGCCGTTTGTCGGGCTTGAAATTCTCTACAACTTTGCAATTTGAATCATCTTTGTAGCATCAAATATAAAAAAGTTATGCCCTAAAAACCGGTATTTGGCACCAAAATCACGTGTTTTGCTCAGTTTTTTATATTTTCCGGGAAAACGATAAGAGCTAGTGGAAAACTTCCAATGGGCCGTTTGTCGGGCTTGAAATTCTCTACAACTTTGCAATTTGAATCATCTTTGTAGCATCAAATATAAAAAAGTTATGTCCGAAAAACCGGTATTTGGCACCAAAATCACGTCTTTTGATCAGTTTTTTGTATTTTCCGGGAAAACGATAAGAGCTAGTGGAAAACTTCCAATGGGCCGTTTGTCGGGCTTGAAATTCTCTACAACTTTGCAATTTGAATCATCTTTGTAGCATCAAATATAAAAAAGTTATGTCCGAAAAACCGGTATTTGGCACCAAAATCACGTCTTTTGATCAGTTTTTTGTATTTTCCGGGAAAACGATAAGAGCTAGTGGAAAACTTCCAATGGGCCGTTTGTCGGGCTTGAAATTCTCTACAACTTTGCAATTTGAATCATCTTTGTAGCATCAAATATAAAAAAGTTATGTCCGAAAAACCGGTATTTGGCACCAAAATCACGTCTTTTGATCAGTTTTTTGTATTTTCCGGGAAAACGATAAGAGCTAGTGGAAAACTTCCAATGGGCCGTTTGTCGGGCTTGAAATTCTCTACAACTTTGCAATTTGAATCATCTTTGTAGCATCAAATATAAAAAAGTTATACCCGAAAAACCGGTATTTGGCAGCAAAATCACGTCTTTTGATCAGTTTTTCGTTATTTCCGGGAAAACGATAAGAGCTAGTGGAAAACTTCCAATGGGCCGTTTGTCGGGCTTGAAATTCTCTACAACTTTGCAATTTGAATCATCTTTGTAGCATCAAATATAAAAAAGTTATGTCCGAAAAACCGGTATTTGGCACCAAAATCACGTCTTTTGATCAGTTTTTTGTATTTTCCGGGAAAACGATAAGAGCTAGTGGAAAACTTCCAATGGGCCGTTTGTCGGGCTTGAAATTCTCTACAACTTTGCAATTTGAATCATCTTTGTAGCATCAAATATAAAAAAGTTATGTCCGAAAAACCGGTATTTGGCAGCAAAATCACGTCTTTTTATCAGTTTTTCGTTATTTCCGGGAAAACGATAAGAGCTAGTGGAAAACTTCCAATGGGCCGTTTGTCGGGCTTGAAATTCTCTACAACTTTGCAATTTGAATCATCTTTGTAGCATCAAATATAAAAAAGTTATGTCCGAAAAACCGGTATTTGGCAGCAAAATCACGTCTTTTGATCAGTTTTTCGTTATTTCCGGGAAAACGATAAGAGCTAGTGGAAAACTTCCAATGGGCGGTTTGTCGGGCTTGAAATTCTCTACAACTTTGCAATTTGAATCATCTTTGTAGCATCAAATATAAAAAAGTTATGTCCGAAAAACCGGTATTTGGCAGCAAAATCACGTCTTTTGATCAGTTTTTCGTTATTTCCGGGAAAACGATAAGAGCTAGTGGAAAACTTCCAATGGGCGGTTTGTCGGGCTTGAAATTCTCTACAACTTTGCAATTTGAATCATCTTTGTAGCATCAAATATAAAAAAGTTATGTCCGAAAAACCGGTATTTGGCACCAAAATCACGTGTTTTGATCAGTTTTTTGTATTTTCCGGGAAAACGATAAGAGCTAGTGGAAAACTTCCAATGGGCCGTTTGTCGGGCTTGAAATTCTCCACGACTTTGCAATTTGAATCATCTTTGTAGCATCAAATATAAAAAAGTTATGTCCGAAAAACCGGTATTTGGCAGCAAAATCACGTCTTTTGATCAGTTTTTCGTTATTTCCGGGAAAACGATAAGAGCTAGTGGAAAACTTCCAATGGGCCGTTTGTCGGGCTTGAAATTCTCTACAACTTTGCAATTTGAATCATCTTTGTAGCATCAAATATAAAAAAGTTATGTCCGAAAAACCGGTATTTGGCACCAAAATCACGTGTTTTGATCAGTTTTTTGTATTTTCCGGGAAAACGATAAGAGCTAGTGGAAAACTTCCAATGGGCCGTTTGTCGGGCTTGAAATTCTCTACAACTTTGCAATTTGAATCATCTTTGTAGCATCAAATATAAAAAAGTTATGTCCGAAAAACCGGTATTTGGCAGCAAAATCACGTCTTTTTATCAGTTTTTCGTTATTTCCGGGAAAACGATAAGAGCTAGTGGAAAACTTCCAATGGGCCGTTTGTCGGGCTTGAAATTCTCTACAACTTTGCAATTTGAATCATCTTTGTAGCATCAAATATAAAAAAGTTATGTCCGAAAAACCGGTATTTGGCAGCAAAATCACGTCTTTTGATCAGTTTTTCGTTATTTCCGGGAAAACGATAAGAGCTAGTGGAAAACTTCCAATGGGCCGTTTGTCGGGCTTGAAATTCTCCACAACTTTGCAATTTGAATCATCTTTGTAGCATCAAATATAAAAAAGTTATGTCCGAAAAACCGGTATTTGGCAGCAAAATCACGTCTTTTGATCAGTTTTTCGTTATTTCCGGGAAAACGATAAGAGCTAGTGGAAAACTTCCAATGGGCCGTTTGTCGGGCTTGAAATTCTCTACAACTTTGCAATTTGAATCATCTTTGTAGCATCAAATATAAAAAAGTTATGTCCGAAAAACCGGTATTTGGCAGCAAAATCACGTCTTTTTATCAGTTTTTCGTTATTTCCGGGAAAACGATAAGAGCTAGTGGAAAACTTCCAATGGGCCGTTTGTCGGGCTTGAAATTCTCTACAACTTTGCAATTTGAATCATCTTTGTAGCATCAAATATAAAAAAGTTATGTCCGAAAAACCGGTATTTGGCACCAAAATCACGTGTTTTGATCAGTTTTTTGTATTTTCCGGGAAAACGATAAGAGCTAGTGGAAAACTTCCAATGGGCCGTTTGTCGGGCTTCAAATTCTCCACGACTTTGCAATTTGAATCATCTTTGTAGCATCAAATATAAAAAAGTTATGTCCGAAAAACCGGTATTTGGCACCAAAATCACGTGTTTTGATCAGTTTTTTGTATTTTCCGGGAAAACGATAAGAGCTAGTGGAAAACTTCCAATGGGCCGTTTGTCGGGCTTGAAATTCTCCACGACTTTGCAATTTGAATCATCTTTGTAGCATCAAATATAAAAAAGTTATGTCCGAAAAACCGGTATTTGGCACCAAAATCACGTGTTTTGATCAGTTTTTTGTATTTTCCGGGAAAACGATAAGAGCTAGTGGAAAACTTCCAATGGGCCGTTTGTCGGGCTTGAAATTCTCCACAACTTTGCAATTTGAATCATCTTTGTAGCATCAAATATAAAAAAGTTATGTCCGAAAAACCGGTATTTGGCAGCAAAATCACGTCTTTTGATCAGTTTTTCGTTATTTCCGGGAAAACGATAAGAGCTAGTGGAAAACTTCCAATGGGCCGTTTGTCGGGCTTGAAATTCTCTACAACTTTGCAATTTGAATCATCTTTGTAGCATCAAATATAAAAAAGTTATGTCCGAAAAACCGGTATTTGGCAGCAAAATCACGTCTTTTTATCAGTTTTTCGTTATTTCCGGGAAAACGATAAGAGCTAGTGGAAAACTTCCAATGGGCCGTTTGTCGGGCTTGAAATTCTCTACAACTTTGCAATTTGAATCATCTTTGTAGCATCAAATATAAAAAAGTTATGTCCGAAAAACCGGTATTTGGCAGCAAAATCACGTCTTTTTATCAGTTTTTCGTTATTTCCGGGAAAACGATAAGAGCTAGTGGAAAACTTCCAATGGGCCGTTTGTCGGGCTTGAAATTCTCTACAACTTTGCAATTTGAATCATCTTTGTAGCATCAAATATAAAAAAGTTATGTCCGAAAAACCGGTATTTGGCACCAAAATCACGTGTTTTGATCAGTTTTTTGTATTTTCCGGGAAAACGATAAGAGCTAGTGGAAAACTTCCAATGGGCCGTTTGTCGGGCTTGAAATTCTCCACGACTTTGCAATTTGAATCATCTTTGTAGCATCAAATATAAAAAAGTTATGTCCGAAAAACCGGTATTTGGCACCAAAATCACGTGTTTTGATCAGTTTTTTGTATTTTTCGGGAAAATGATAAGAGCTAGTGGAAAACTTCCAATGGGCCGTTTGTCGGGCTTGAAATTCTCTACAACTTTGCAATTTGAATCATCTTTGTAGCATCAAATATAAAAAAGTTATGTCCGAAAAACCGGTATTTGGCACCAAAATCACGTGTTTTGATCAGTTTTTTGTATTTTCCGGGAAAACGATAAGAGCTAGTGGAAAACTTCCAATGGGCCGTTTGTCGGGCTTAAAATTCTCCACGACTTTGCAATTTGAATCATCTTTGTAGCATCAAATATAAAAAAGTTATGTCCGAAAAACCGGTATTTGGCAGCAAAATCACGTCTTTTGATCAGTTTTTCGTTATTTCCGGGAAAACGATAAGAGCTAGTGGAAAACTTCCAATGGGCCGTTTGTCGGGCTTGAAATTCTCTACAACTTTGCAATTTGAATCCTCTTTGTAGCGTCAAATATAAAAAAGTTATACCCGAAAAACCGGTATTTGGCAGCGAAATCACGTCTTTTGATCAGTTTTTCGTTATTTCCGGGAAAACGATAAGAGCTAGTGGAAAACTTCCAATGGGCCGTTTGTCGGGCTTGAAATTCTCTACAACTTTGCAATTTGAATCATCTTTGTAGCGTCAAATATAAAAAAGTTATACCCTAAAAACCGGTATTTGGCACCAAAATCACGTGTTTTGATCAGTTTTTCGTTATTTCCGGGAAAACGATAAGAGCTAGTGGAAAACTTCCAATGGGCCGTTTGTCGGGCTTGAAATTCTCTACAACTTTGCAATTTGAATCATCTTTGTAGCATCAAATATAAAAAAGTTATGCCCTAAAAACCGGTATTTGGCACCAAAATCACGTGTTTTGCTCAGTTTTTTGTATTTTCCGGGAAAACGATAAGAGCTAGTGGAAAACTTCCAATGGGCCGTTTGTCGGGCTTGAAATTCTCTACAACTTTGCAATTTGAATCATCTTTGTAGCATCAAATATAAAAAAGTTATGTCCGAAAAACCGGTATTTGGCACCAAAATCACGTCTTTTGATCAGTTTTTTGTATTTTCCGGGAAAACGATAAGAGCTAGTGGAAAACTTCCAATGGGCCGTTTGTCGGGCTTGAAATTCTCTACAACTTTGCAATTTGAATCATCTTTGTAGCATCAAATATAAAAAAGTTATGTCCGAAAAACCGGTATTTGGCACCAAAATCACGTCTTTTGATCAGTTTTTTGTATTTTCCGGGAAAACGATAAGAGCTAGTGGAAAACTTCCAATGGGCCGTTTGTCGGGCTTGAAATTCTCTACAACTTTGCAATTTGAATCATCTTTGTAGCATCAAATATAAAAAAGTTATACCCGAAAAACCGGTATTTGGCAGCAAAATCACGTCTTTTGATCAGTTTTTCGTTATTTCCGGGAAAACGATAAGAGCTAGTGGAAAACTTCCAATGGGCCGTTTGTCGGGCTTGAAATTCTCTACAACTTTGCAATTTGAATCATCTTTGTAGCATCAAATATAAAAAAGTTATGTCCGAAAAACCGGTATTTGGCAGCGAAATCACGTGTTTTGATCAGTTTTTTGTATTTTCCGGGAAAACGATAAGAGCTAGTGGAAAACTTCCAATGGGCCGTTTGTCGGGCTTGAAATTCTCTACAACTTTGCAATTTGAATCATCTTTGTAGCATCAAATATAAAAAAGTTATACCCGAAAAACCGGTATTTGGCACCAAAATCACGTCTTTTGATCAGTTTTTTGTATTTTCCTGAAGCTGTGAACATTTGAAAATGTGAAATATGAAAATGTGAAAATGCCCAAAAGTAAATATGTCTAAATTTCAAAATGTAAAAATCTCAGAATATCAAAATGTTAAAATGTCAGAATGCCAAAAATATAAAAAGTCAAATTGTCAAAACGTGAAAATGTCAAAATCTCACGTGTCAAAAATTTCAAAGAAAGTAAAAAATAAATCATAAATGTCAAAAAAGTCAAAAAAAGGAAAAAATAAAATAAAATCAAAAAGTCAATAAAGTAAAAAATGTCAAAAGAAGCCAAAAATATTTAATAATACAAAAAAAGCCAAAAAAAACTAGCAAAAAAGTCAAAAAAGTAAACAAAATTTCAACAATATTAAATATGTTAGAAAATGTCAAAAACGTCACAATAAAGTTTTAAAAGCAGCAAAAAATGTCAAAAAAGTAAAAAATGTCATACAAGTCAAAATATCAAAAAATTTAAAAAAGCCCAAAAGTTGAAAATGTCGAAAATGTTATACAAAATGAAATAGGTCATGTAATTCGGAAAGTCGTGTGGTGCCCACGCCAGATATTTATTTGAAATATTATATATATATATATATATATATATATATATATATATATATATATATATATATATATAGATATATATATATATATATATATATATATATATATATATATATATATATATTAAATGTCGAAATTATATTAGGGTATGATGTTATGCAGTTGTTCCAGAATCTTTTTGACCTGTAAAAACTTAGTGGGAAACGTATTTATACTTTCAAAAGTGAATTCAGAATAATTGTTATATATACCATGTTCACATGTAGGATTGAATTTAAACAAACGCATTGTAGTCACCAATCACTAGAACTGCCAGCTATAATTATTTTTTTCTTAATTTAATTTAATGAGTGGGGAAATATTAGCAGTGAAGATATTAACTAAAGAAAATTGAATTTAATGATCTGAATTAATAAATAATGTATTGTAAAACTAGTCTTATAAATAGAGAAAAAATATTTAAATTGCATACTTCAAAACGGACGTGTTTTTCCTGTCGCATGTTGCAAATTTCGGCGCCGAGAAACATGTCTGCTGTAATTTTAAGTTACTTAAAATCACGCGAATGTCTGTATAGTTTTTTCACTGAACCGCCGCGACGCACTAATGAAGCCGCCGGTGGTGCGCGTCGACGTCGGCGTCGGCGTCGGTGGCGGATACGAACCGTTCCGGAAAAACTGGGCACGCGTGGGAAAAACCGGAACGGGACAGAGCGGTGGTAGACGTGCGCGTTGTCTTGATGTTTGTAAGGCTACACTTACAAATATTTGCATTGTACTTGGTTTCTTCCATAATATTTAATTAATCAATACAAAGTTAAAGTATATACTCAAACTTTGCACCATTTACAGTCTGACTAATTGAAGAAGAAATTCGTTTTCTACAAATTTATTAATTTAATTACATATTATTTCGCGTTTCATGTCTTTTCACTCACTGACATTTGAAATGATTGTTTCTCGGAAATTACCTTATGTAACCTATATCATAAATGACGTTATCAACAAGTTTTTCAAATGAGAACTCTATTTTTTTATTATGAAATCTGAAAGGGATTATTTTTCTGGGATCAGAGATATATATCTGATCCCAAAAAAATAATCCCTTTCAGAATTCATAATAAAAAAAAATAGAGTTCTCATTTGAAAAACTTGTTGATAACGTCATTGCACATTCAAAAATGGTCGAAAAATTGATACTTTCATTAAAAATTGGAAATTAAAAATTGAAAATATCAGACATGTCCAAGCAATTTTTGCGAAAATCATAAATAAATGTTTTATCGAATTTATTCCATACTTTTCTAACACTCTTTCTAATTAATAGCAATCTTTTAAGTAAACGTTTGATTTTTACATATTCAAAATTAATTTGTTCATTTCGTTGTCTTGTTATCTTTCGTGCTAACCCTTTGGGAATTGATCCACGAAACCCAGTCAAATGACGGGTACCACAAAACGTTAATATCCTTATTCTTTTTTGATTAGTGTATATGCATTCGGAAATAAAAAAGTTGAATGTTTTATTATACCTTTTCAATATGAAAGCGAATACATCTTTTCATTTAACGTAATTGTATATATAAAATAATAACAATTATACAGATGCCGCATTATATATATATATATATATATATATATATTATTTTAGAAAACAATAATATGTTTATATGTTTATTATTCCTGACCAAATAATAGTTACTTGTGTGAATCAAGATCCGTAATTGTCATATTTATAAATAGCAAGTTGTCTTGTTTTTAGATTGTGTATTTATTACATCGTCGTTTTGGCAAAAGGGAATTTGTGGGAACACATGTTTCTGTTATTTATTACCGACTCTGAAACCTTTGAAAGTTCTAATTCATATAGACGTGCACTATATACAGGATGTCCTTAAAGTATGGAATAAATTCGATAAAACATTCATTTATGACTTAATTTGAAACAATCTCGACATTTTCTCTACTATCCAGAGTATATTTCAAATAAAATGACTTATTTTGAGTGTCATGTCACTGCTATGTGTCATGCCACTGCTTCGATGCAACGGAGGATAGGATAGCAATTTCACCGATTTTTATCAATTTTTAAATTAAATGTGTGACAGGTGTATCTTTCGTTTTAGGGAAAAATTGTACTAAGACTTTTTATTTGGTTGAAAATTGTCTATCCAATGGATGAAAACTAATTTTGATTGGATAATTTTCATTTTATTTTTCTCCACTTCTTCAGCTTTACCGCTAAAACAGTACATTTTTTATAACAATATTGTTTCGTAATTTTCTTTGGAATTAAAATACCTACAAAATGAGGTCAAGCATCACTCTGTATCATGAAATAAAATTTTCTAAGTTTTTGCCAAGCCCTGTAGATTTACCGGTACCATTTGCAACAACCCGACATTTTCCCGCTTACCAGACTATATTTCAAATCAAACGACTTAATTTCAGTGTCAGGTCACTTCTGTCACAACCCCTACTTTGACGCAACAGAGCATCATAGTTTTGGAATTTATAAAATGAAAATTGTCCAATCAAAATCATGTTTGGCCCGTTGAATAGATAATTTCCATCCAAATAAAAAATCTTAATACAATGATAAATTATAAAAGTAATCAATATAATTTATCATATGGCGGGTTTATCTTTTATTGTAGGGCAAAATTGTATTAATTTTTTTTTATTTGGTTGCAAATTATCTATCCAACGGGCTAAACGTGATTTTGATTGGACAGATTTTTTATTTGGATGGAAATTATCTATCCAACGGGCCAAACGTGATTTTGATTGAACAATTTTCATTTTATTTTTATTTACTTCTTCGGATTTACGGCCGAAACGGTACACTTTTTATAACAAAACCTTTTCGTAATTTTCTTTCGAATTAAAATACCTACAAAATGAGATTAAGCACAACTCTCTACCATGAGATCAAATTTTCCAAGTTTGAAAAATTTGCCAAGCCCTCTAGCTTTACCGGTTCCAGATTTCCAGGCAGCTAGACTATATTTCGAATCAAATGACTGTGTTTCAGTGTCAGGTCACTTCTTCACAATTGAAATAGAAATATTGAAATTTATTAAAACCTTCCTTTTTTTAAGCAATTTATAACATTCTTTTACTAAAGATTTGTATAATATATTTTTTTGCAAGGCGGAACGCGTTTAAATGAGTGATGGTAAAAATCTACTGCTGGCGTCCGGCCAGCGTGTCCGTTTATTTTCATCGTAACTCTTGTTTTCTAAAATTACAACTGCCTCAAGGTCAATAAATGGGTGCCAGAGCAGCCAAAACAGCCACCCAGTTTCACAATTGAAAATCGATCAAATTTTTCCAATAATAGACTACGGAATTATTGAAATTACTTTGGTAAATTTGAATATTATTATATCTGACTTTGTCATCAGATTAATAGTATTATTATTGCCATTGTAGAAAGATATCCTGATAAAGCCACCAAAGAAGTGGCAAAATAGGGATTGATTTTATAAAGGTGTTACCTTTATTCAGCCCTCTGCTGCTTTCTCGAAACTCTTCTCGCCCCACCTAACTACTTTTTCGACAAAAACTACCCTAATATTAATATTCACGTTCCTCTTTCGGGGAATTTAAATATCTGGGAAAATCTAAGTACACTCAGCTCAGTGGCCGAGTGGTTAGAGGCGTCACCCGTCTCGTACTGAGCATTGGGTAGCCTCGTAGTTCGATCCCCAGCACGGAGAAAATTTCCGCGCGTTTCACCGGTTTTTCAGAGGTTTTCTGTGAAATTAAAGTAAATACCGGGTGATTTAACTTCTCTAAGCTTCGCCCTTGAACGGTGGAAAAGCCTCACGGCTGATAGCTCTATAGATATAGAAGTGTTTTGAAACTATTTTGATATTAGTTCCTAGCTAGTTGAATATTACAAAGTTTTTAAAGCGATTTTACCAACATGTGTATTTTTCTAGTTGTGACTGTCTTCTTCTAAACCAACGATATTGAGCATTGGGATGGCAATAGCTGCCCAATCCTCAATATCGATAGTTTGGAAGAAGACAGTCACAACTCGAAAAGTACAAATGTCGGTAAAACACTTTTTTAGGAATATATGTAAACACACAATGTTTCAATTGACACTAGAGGTTAGAATCCCAATCTTGAGACCTGCTCCGCGGTGTCCTACAATGTAAGACTGTCTTATCGATTTAAGATCCGATTTCTGTTTGGTGCAACGCTTTAAGACCGTCTTATTGTTGAGACGGTCTTAAACTAGTTAAGATGCGTTGGAGAAACCGGGAGTCATACTCTCATTCACACAGTGTATGTCACTTTTTTGGGAAATTAATTGAAAAATAACATATGGTAACATCGGATTATGTATAAAAATTGTCAAATGTGTCGTTTGAATCACGGATTATAAAATAACTCAGAGTTACTAAATTAATCTTCTTGTATACATCCCAGCATAAGGAACTCTATCTAGATTGGTATAATACCATATACCAAATATGAGGCATAGTTAAGAATTAAAGTATTATCATATTTTACTGTCGAGCATATGTTAAAACATACCAATCCGATTTTAAACACTCTCTTGGTCAAATGATCCAAAAACTGCCTTTTGTGTGGGTCCTTCATATCGGAGGGCTTGAACCCCCTCTCGCTCTCAATAACCTCAGTAATACTTTGGGACTTCCTCAGCCCATAATTTCCCCCCACCGCTACCGGCGGCCAGTAGCTGGGGGTAGTCGGCTCCGAACTCAACCCACTCTTCCCATACGCAAACGACTTGCTTTTGCTCATCGAGTAGCTCGAAGTCGAGCTCCTCTGGAAGCTCTTCATCGCCGCAAAGTGGTTGAAACTATTTCGCACTCGAGATCTAATTTAGGTCATGAAACCGATTCGAAAATAACACACAGTCACAGTCACACTCACAAAACACGTTGCGCAATCTTGTTTTGTAATTTTAATTGCACTATTTATTATTATTGTTATCGCGTGTATTTTTCAAATTGTTTGTTTCGCGACGGGGTTGAGAGCGACTCGGTTTGGCGTGGTCGCGATTGCACAGTACGAGCACCGAAATATAATCCTGGGGGGCCGCCTCGACGACGAGCGCCTGCTGGATGTTGTCCAACGCGCCCGCTTTCCGTCTATCGACGACGACCGCGGGTTTTGTTTACGCCGTATGGCGTTTAAATTTAACATGCCATCCGTTACATTGTTTAATATATAATAACAACACATTAAGTAAGTGATTTTGCGCGAATTGAACACTAAATTGGCAATGAATTTGTTACATGAGGGCAGTAATCGGTACAAATATACTTGGCAACAATTGGATACATGAGATATATTATTATAAATGTTCTATTTTTAGAAAATAAGTAAAAAAACACGACTATATTAAAAATGACACAACTAACTTAGTTGTATCATTTTTGGTTATAACTACTACTCGAGATATTGTGTGAATTCATCCTCACTAGCTGAGCTATGCTGATGAAATAGATCTAACAAGATTAAAATGTATATATGTAGATTGCTAATGGGTGGATTCACAGTTATATAGACTATATTAATCATAAAATGTCAAGAAAAATCAAATTTATCAAATCGATTTTTTGTCTCTGTAACAATAAGGTATTTCAATATACATAAATACGCGGGAAATTATCGAAAATGATCGCATGTTATATACAGTAAGGTAATGAAAATATCAAAATATAAAAACTTCTGAAAATGTGAAAATGCGAAAGTCGAACCGAAATATATTAGTTTGTTTTTCCATAGGCTACTAACGACAATATAAAACAACAAACGATCATGCAGAGCAATAAAACAACAAACATAACACAACGACAAGGGAACAATTCAATTGTTATAGCATTGATAGAAAGGAAAACACGCAATATCGAATATATATAGGAATTAACATATGTAGTTACAATGCGACACTCAAACCAACATTTTTAAGGTAAAATTGATGAAGAAAGGGAATAACGAGGAAGAAATAAAAATAACGAGGAAGGTATCAAGAAATAATCGAAAACAATATTATATTTCTCTTTGATTATTTCTTCATACCTAGGCATACAATATAAAACCAAAAAACTACATTTAAACAAAACTAAACTACATATAATCATAATGATATAAATACTTACATCATCACTCTTCATGTGTTTCAGTTGTTGCAACTCTTGAAGCATCTGTAGAAAATAAAACAAAACGACAATAAAAAAACTTTGGCATTTGGTTAAATAATTTTGTTTATTTGAGAGAACTCTACTGTACCAGTTGAAATTGTGATAGCTTTCATGTTGTAAATCAATATAGTATTGTGCATGTACCTGTGATTTGTTTATGATGTCATGTGTGCTGTGTTCTTTGGTCACAACGGCCTCCACGCATGATGGCAAACGCACCAGCACTTGTTCTGGGTGCTGTCGATTGTTTGTCTAAAAACATCCACACTAGCATGATGAAGAGAATCAATGAATATGTGTTAATTGCAATATAAATCTGTTAGTAAAATGTTGTTGGTAAAGATAGTTTATTAGATAACGAATGCTACTGCAAATACTAGCCAACTAATGTTACACATAGTATTAGCATTGATTAATCATAATAAGTACAGCATTAATTAATAATCAGGATGGCGGTGATGTAAACCGTCATGGCGTTGACCGATATTGGCAGATGATTAATTAATGTTATTATGCAACTAAAACAACACCAACTATTAGGCAACTAATGTTACACCAATTATTAGGCCTCTATGTTATTCCAAATAGTAGGCTAGTCCCAATTATTAAGACAATCAATAGACGATTCAAACCGGCAGTTACTCAGTATGGTGGCAGAAAATGAAATATATTTAGTAGGGAATCTGTTTGAATAACATTTATTTTTCTTCATCATATAATCCAATATTGGAACTAATGTTCTAGGCAACTAATATTACTGCAAATATTAGGAAACGAATGTTACATCTATTACTAGGCAACTAATGTTACACCAATCATTAAACCACCAATGCTACTCTAAATAATAGGTAACTAAAGTTACACTAAATACTAGACAAGTAAAATTACTCCAGATACTAGGCAACTCTAGTTACACCAAATACTCAATAATTTTCTAAGAAATTAATATTACACCAATAAAAATAAGATACTTTATTAGCCATAGCAGTCTTAAAATTTCAAATAAACATCTGCCATTCTACAATACGCTTCCAATTGGTATAATATAGAGTAAACAAATAAAAACATATACAATAAGATACACATACGCTTGCATTACATTGTCTAAGCCCCCTCAGCCAACTTAGAAAGAGTGGGTATGTCTGAGGTGTTGGTAGAATTAAGATAAATGGAAAGCCTAGGAACTGAGGTAAGGTAGAGATAATTTAGTTGCCTATTATTTAGTGCGTTTTTAACTACCTAGTATGTAGGGCAGCATTGGTTGCCTAATAATCGATGTAAAACTAGTTGTCTAGTAATATGTGTATCATGAGTTGCCTAATATTTGCAGTAATATTAGTTGCCTAAAACATAAGTTCCAATATTGGATTATATGATGAAGAAAATTAACGTAGAGTGGCAAGCGCAGGGGAAACACCCGAGTTACTTAGATGTATATTTTTGTCTGTGGAAGTATTGCTTATTTGGGGGATTTTTTTTTATAAAAATGGAAGGGTGGTGCGGATATACCAAATAAAGGTCTTATTTTTTTACTAAACATATATTATAAGGCAACAAAAGTTACACCAAATACTAGGCAACTACATTAACTATCTGCAATTGTCAACTGCCGTTTGTCATCTATTACCACTCAACTATCAACAGTATTTTGTTACTTGTCATATGTCATCTCTGAATTGTCAATTTTCAGAGAGAATCAATCTTTACTTTGAACTGTCAACGTTTATTCACTATAATGTTACCCCAATTATTAAACCACCAATGCTACTCTAAATAATAGGTAACTAAAGTTACACTAAATACTAGACAAGTAAATGTACGCCAGAAATTAGGCAACTCTAGTTACACCAAATACTAAGTCACTAATGTTCGTTTATTCATTATAATATGTAGCGATATTTAGGATATTTATTAACTTACTTTGCGCCCTGTTAACTGACGAATTCATAAAGAAAACGATTTAAATATTAATTTTCAAAAATTAAATATACATCAAATATTAAGCAACTAATGGTACAGCTATTATTAGGCAACCGATGCTAACGAGTTACAAATACATTAAATATTATATTACGCAACCAAGTTAATTTAGTTGCCTATTATTTAGTGCGTTTTCACTATCTAGTATTTGAATTTGCATTGGTTGCGTAATAATTGATGTAAAACTAGTTGTCTAGTAATATGTGTATCATTAGTTGTCTAGTAATATGTGTGTCATTAGTTGCCTATTATTTACAGTAATATTAGTTGCCTATTATTTGCAGTAACATTAGTTGCCTATTATTGCAGTAATATTAGTTGCCTAGAACATTAGTTTCAATATTGAATTGACACGGTGTCTACACTATTTTTTAAATATTTCATACATATTTGGAATATTTTTTAACTTATGTTGCGTTCTGTTAAGTTAAGTGGTGTACAAGTGACAAATTCATGAAGACTAAGATTTAAATATTAATCTTCAAAAAAAAATTAAATATATACCAAATGTTAGGCATCTAATGGTACAGCTATTATTAGGCAACCAATGCTAGAGATCTAGAAATACACTAAATATTATATTTAGTTAATTTACTTGGTGTGTTTTTAATATCTAATATTTGGAGCAGCATTGGTTGACTAATAATCGATGTAACATTAGTTATCTAGGAATATGTGTATCATTAGTTGCCTATTATTTGCAGTAATATTAGTTGCCTACAACATTAATTCCAATATTGGATTGTTACGGCGTATACGTTATTTTTCAAAAATTTCATACATATTTGAGATATTTTTAAACTTATGTTACAGACATATTTGGGATACTTTAAAACTAATGTTGTGGCGTACAAGTAACAAATTCATGAAGAAAACTATTTAAATATTAATCTTTAAAAAAAAAGAAATATACACCAAATATTAGGCAACTAATGGTACAACCATTATTAGGCAACCAATCCTAGAGAGCTAAAAATACACTAAATATTATATTACGAAACCAAGTTATTTTAGTTGCCTATTAGTTAGTATGTTTTTAATTATCTAGACTTTGGAGCAGCATTGTTTTCTAATAATAGATGTAAAACTAGTTGTCTAGTAATATGTGTGTCATTAGTTGCCTATTATTTCTAGGAATATTAGTTGCCTAGAACATTAGTTCCAATATTGGATTTGTTACGGCGTCTACGTTATTTTTCAAATATTTCAAACATATTTGGGATATTTATATTTTTATATATATATATATATATATATATATATATATATATATATATATATATATATGTTGCGCTCTGTTAAGTCGCGTACAAGTGATTCTTGAAGAAAACTATTTAAATAATAATCTTCAAAAAATTAAATATACACCAAATATTAGGCAACCAATGACACAGCTATTATTAGGCAACCAATGCTAGAGAGCTAAAAATACACTAAATATTATATTACGCAACTAAGTTAATTTAGTTGCTTATTAGTTAGTGTCTTTTTAATTATCTAGCCTTTGGAGCAGCATTGGTTGCATAATAATTGATGTAAAACTAGTTGTCTAGTAATATGTGTATCATTAGTTATACGTCATTGGTTGTCTAAATGTCGCTCTAAAGACTAGATAATTAAATACACACTAAATAACTACGGCAACTAAATTGACTTGGTTGCATAATATAATATTTAGTGTATTTTTGGCTCTATATTTTTGTTACTATAATTATTAAATATACACCAATATTAGGCAACTAATAGTACAGCTATTATTAGGCAACCGATGCTAGATAATAGCTGTACTATTAGTTGCCTAATATTTGGTGTATATTTCATATTTTTTTGAAGAGTAATATTTAAATGGTTTTCTAATCGATGTAAAACTAGTTGTCTAGTAATATGTGTATCATTAGTTGCCTACTATTAGCAGTAATATTAGTTGCCTATTATTTGCAGTAATATTAGTTGCCTAGAGCATTAGTTCCAATATTGGATTGTTACGGCGTCTATGCTGTTTTTTAAATATTTCAGACATTCCGGGTTCCCTTGATAATGGCTAGAGCGTCGCCGAAAATATTTACAAAAACAGCAAAATAAACAAGTGATAATAAACAAATTAAAACCCGTTTTATTTATTAATTAGAGGTGCTTTCGTTTAAGATTACTAGTCGCCCCGTGGAGAGACGAGGTACAATCATACGGCATCGCGACTGGCTTGCATGACAAATAGAACTAGAGAGACAATAATCCCGGAGCAACACTCAGTGATAAACGAAAACCGCTTATTTCTAACGTTATACTAAATACTAAACAACTAAAGTTACATCACCGTCGATATTTCAATAATTCAATTTTAGTTGACTAATATTTGATGTATATGTCCTTTTTTTAAATCAGTATGTTTAGTGATAGTAGTTGTAATGGGGATAGTAGTAGTAGTAGTAGGATAATATTTTAGTAATAGTATAGTAGTAGTAATATAGTAGTAGTAGTATAGTAGTAGTAGTATAGTAGTAGTAGAATAGTAGTAGTAGAATAGTAGTAGTAGTATAGTAGTAGTAGTAGTAGTAGTATAATAGTAGTATAGTAGTAGTATAGTAGTAGTAGTATAGTGGTAGTAGTATAGTAGTAGTAGTATAGTAGTAGTAGTATAGTAATAGTAGTAGTAGTATAGTAGTAGTAGTAGTATAGTAGTAGTAGTAGTATAGTAGTAGTAGTAGTATAGTAATAGTAGTAGTAGTATAGTAATAGTAGTAGTATAGTAGTAGTAGTAGTATAGTAGTAGTAGTAGTATAGTAGTAGTAGAATAGTGGTAGTAGTAGTAGTAGTAGTACAATAGTAGTATTGTAGTAATAGTATAGTAGTAGTAGTATAATTTTAGTAGTATAGTAGTGGTAGTATACCAGTAGTAGTATAGCAGTAGTAGTAGTATAGTAGTAGTAGTATTGTAGTAGTAGTATAGAAGTAGTAGTGTAGTAGTAGTATTATAGTAGTAGTAGTATACTAATAGTAGTGTAGTAGTAGTATTATAGTAGTAGTAGTATACTAATAGTATAGTAGTAGTAGTATACTAGTAGTATAGTAGTAGTTACTTTGATGTTTATTTTTTATATATATATTTATATTTTGTTCTTGATGAGCATTGTATATTGGAGGGTTTTTGTATTTTTTTGAAATTTCATGCCAAATAAAGGTATTTTTTTAGTAGTAGTAATATTAGTAGTTGTAGTAATATTAGTAGTAGTAGTAGTAGTATTAGTAGTAGTAGTAGTAGTAGTAATATTAGTATTAGTAGTAGTAATATTAGTAATAGTAGTAGTAGTATAAATGTGGATACAAGTAATCAAAAACATATTATTGCTTCAGATATTATTGCAATTTGAAAAATACTCACCAAACTTTTCATAGCGTGATTCTCTAAAATACTAGCAACATTGTCATCCTCCTTGAGCTCAGCATCCCTCTCAGCGTATGTATCTAAGTCCGAGATGATCTCCTTCAAACTGTTCTTAATTTTTTCCTCTTTAATCTCGCAATCAGAAATCGCTCGTGGTCCCGTGTAAAACTCTGAGGGTTTTTGTAATGAAATCATACTGTCCGGTATATCTGGGGATGGTGGAGCTGGTTCCGCCATCACAGGCTCGTATGGGGTTGCCACAAATGGCCTAGCGCCCATTTGCTGCACCTCACGAATCATCTGTACAGGTTTCTCTCTAATTTCGGTTTCATGCTGAGTTAGTGTTGCGGCTGGAAGTTCGTCTTCAATTCGAGCTAATCGTATAGAGTCAACTGGTAGAAGAGGTATCGGACAATAGTTTTCCGATTCTTGTTTTTTAACGCAGTTATTTTCACTGGTGTGATTATTGTTGAGAGTAGCTTTAGTTATTTGTTGGGCTAGCTCGAACGATTTTGGAGGTTCGAAGGGTTTTAGAGGCTCGAACGGCTTGAGCGGCTTCGGATCATCCTGATGAGAATTAAACACTCACAATGAAGTTCAGTTTGTTATTGTTTTGAAGCTTCAAACCACTGCTGTCTAACTTTATAGTATGGTTGGGAGAGAATATTAACATTAACATTAACGCAGTCAACTACTTTTCTTTGATAACATACTCAATAAACATAGTCAATTAAAAAGAAATTGATTGATTAATGGTTGGAGGAGTTCACTTTGTAATTCAAGTTTAATACTGTAATACAAGTACGATTTTTTTGTACGATATCACACGTTTTATTAAATTGTGATTCAAGATCAGGGGAGTTTCTCTCTGCAGAAAAAGTTGCGTTACTACGGCATTTAAATTAGAATATTAATGCAACTGTCTACGTAGAACGACATCTATCCACACCACATCAATGAATAATACTTAATGTTCCTCCTAGGAGGAAAGTTTAACGCCATCTGGCGATACGACATCAATTAATATTAACATGGGTGTGCATTATTAATTGTTGTTATGTCGCGAGATGGCGTTAAACTTTCTCTATGCAGAGAAAGTTACATTACAATTTTAATTTAAATGCCATAGTAATGCAACTTTCTCTATACAGTGAAAAATTAACTCCATCTAGCGACACCACTTCAATTAACATTAAGATGCATTGTTAATTAATGTTCCTCCTAGCAGGAAAGTTTTACGCCATCTGGCGATACCACATCAATTAAAAATGCACAGCTATGTTAGTGTTAATTGAAGTGGTGTTGGTAAATAGCATTAATTTTTATGTCTACAGAGAAAGCACACCCATGTTAATGTTAATTGAAGTAGTGTCGCTAGATGGCTTTCGACAGAGACAGTTGCATTAATATTTTAATTTAAATGCCGTAGTAACGTAACTTTCTCTGCAGAGAGAAACATTAACGCCATCTAGCGACACCACGCCATATAATAATTTCCAACGTACAATTAAAAATCGATAAAACATATATAAATATGAATTCACCTCTTAGTATTCTCCATATCTAGATTTCGATCTTATTAGATCTCATCAGTGTAGCTTAGCTAGTGAGGATGAATTCACACAATAGCTCGAGTGGTTATATACAAAAATGATATAACTAACCCCCTAGGAGGAAAGTTAAACGCCATCTGGCGGCACCACATCAATTAGCAATGCACACCCATATGGTAATAATTGATGTGGTGCCGCTAGATGGCGTTTAACTTTACTCCTAAGGTGTTAGTTGTATCATTTTTAAAAATCGATATTTATGTAGAAACGGTTTTCAAATTAATATGTATGTTTCAAGCTGATTGAAAATGAATCTTATGCAAACCATTGATGATCCATCAATGTGCACACGTAGTAAATTTGTAGGATCGGATGTCAGTGATGAATATGTCAGGCAATCTGAAGCTTCAAAACGTTCACAAGACGTACACAACATGTGTTTTAATATCTATTTCAAAGTGTATGAGTGGCAACTGGCAAAGCTATATAGAACTGAAAGCGATCGGGTAACATTTTGAAGCTCAGCGATTCCTGCGACAGAGAATAAACACCAAACGTTTGAAGTAATCACATTTATTTCACTAATGGCATCATCCCGTTCGTATGACGGGTACATAGAGTAAGGACAGACATGAAAAACATACGTGGAACAAATATTATTATTATTATTTTTTGGGTTTGAAATGGACTACAATCAGTTCTATATAACTTTATCAGACATCAAAAATCCGGGTCATCTGATCAAGTTTATACGAATGGCGCAGGTGTTTTGTTTTTGTTTGTCTTTTGTTTTGCGGAACGACTTGATTTTTGTTTTTCTATCACATGAGAGTTGCTGATCCTTACTATAAATCGAGTTAACCAAAAAATACAAAACAATACAGAATAAGTTGCAGTGGTGGATTTTTCTATACTTTTTAGACCCTGAGATTTATCTATTTAAAATAATTAACATTGACTTAAAATAGAAAAAAAAAACGACAGGCATATTAATATATGCCTATTGTTTTCTTTCATTTAAGTCAATGTTAATTTTTTTACTATTTATATTGATTAGAGTGAGTAGAAATAATATTTCACGGCTCCTACTTGAATGAAAAATTGTAAAGATAATTATCTTTTAGAATAATCAAATGTGACAAATAATTTTTATTTTTGATATATATATATATATATATATATATATATATATATATATATATAAATCAAAAAGGATATATTTATAATTACTTAAAGGATCTATAGATGATTTCAAAAAAATAATTGTATATTTTTTGGTTAACTCGATCAACAAAAAAAATAACTACTTGTAAAAAATTAAAAACTCCGTGTTGTCATCAAAAACACACACACACACACAATAGACCCGTATTGACCATTAAATGAATTTACGATTCGATGACCTCTTCGTATTCGGAGACTTCCTCGGAGGAGAAGCTCTGCGTGCTAGAGAGCTTGACCACCTTGCTGCTGCTGCTGCTGCTTACCGACTGCGAGACGGACTGCATTACAGTGCAGCTACTTTGGCTCTCCTTGGAGCAGACCGTGTTCTCCGACTCCTCCACCATTTTGGAACTTTGGGTGCCCTCGAACTTGGCGCTCTTCTCCTCGATTTTGGTGTGGCCCAAGTCGCGGCTGGACTGTAATGAAAAAATAATTTCAAAATATCTGGTGTAGACATCACACGACTTTTCCTAACCTATTTAATTTTGTATAACATTTTCAACTTTTTCTTTTTTAGGCATATTTGACCTTTTTGACCTTTTTTAAAACTTTTTTTACCTTTTTTACTATTTTAACTTTTTTTTTACATATTTGACTTTTGATATTTTTTACTTTTTTTCTAATTCACATTTTCGACATTTTGAAAATTTTTTACTTTATTGTTTCTTTAAAAAAAAATTGACATTTTTAACAATTTGGCTTTTTTGACGTTTTTTCATATTTTCATATTTTCATATTTTCATATTTTCATATTTTCATATTTTCATATTTTCATATTTTCATATTTTCATATTTTCATCATATTTTCATCATATTTTCATCATATTTTCATCATATTTTCATCATATTTTCATCATATTTTCATCATATTTTCATCATATTTTCATCATATTTTCATCATACTTTTATACTTTTATACTTTTATACTTTTATACTTTTATACTTTTATACTTTTATACTTTTATACTTTTATACTTTTATACTTTTATACTTTTATACTTTTATACTTTTATACTTTTATACTTTTATACTTTTATACTTTTATACTTTTATACTTTTATACTTTTATACTTTTATACTTTTATACTTTTATACTTTTATAGTTTTATACTTTTATACTTTTATACTTTTATACTTTTATACTTTTATACTTTTATACTTTTATACTTTTATACTTTTATACTTTTATACTTTTATACTTTTATACTTTTATACTTTTATACTTTTATACTTTTATACTTTTATACTTTTATACTTTTATACTTTCATATTTTCATATTATTGAAAAATCTTCTGTTTTTGTGGACCGATTTTGCTCAAATTTTCACAGGGTCGTCCGAACGCGGGCTCTCAGTCGCTTTCCAATTTTGTTCACAGACAGACATACACATAAATATTGAAAAAATCTGGTTTATTTCGACAATTTTAGGCATAAAACGTAACGAAAATTGTTTTTTTTTCAAAATGACAACAATACCTTACTGCTGGTGTAATTTTTTCCCCGGAAAGTTATCGTATATTTCAACAATCTTAGTTAGAATACGTGTCTGTTCTTCAGTTTTGTCTTTATCATCATACAACACCAGATATAACATATTAGTTCGAATCATGGGAATACCCGGCACCTCCACCATTTGACATTTTCTTTTTTTCTTCATATTTTATTGATTTTAATTTTGTTTCATATCTTGTTTTGTTTTTTTTCATTTTTTAATTTCCTATATTATTTATTATTTCTAATCTCGACACCCGATAGGATATTAAGAGATTTTAAAGAATATATATATATATATATATATATATATATATATATATATATATATATATATATATATATATATATATTATTAAATTATATATTAATTATAATTAAAATCTCTTTATACCCTTTCGAGTGTCGAGATTAGAAATAATATAGTGAAATAAAATATGAAAAATAAATAAAATATATATAATATATATATATAATATATATATATATATATATATATATATATATATATATATATATATATATATATATATATATAATTTATCTTATTTTATACCAAATATGAGTAAGAAATGAAATGTAAATGATCGAATTTGCTCTTTCCATAAGAAATTAACAGCCATACTAAAAGATGTGAATTTAGTCGTTTAATTGCACATCTTTTGGCAAACTGTATACCGCGTTAATCGCATGTTCAGTGTTTAGGAGGTCATCCATCATCTTTCTGGGTGTCCGAGGTGTTTTGCTTTAATTAAACGAACGTATTGCCGAATTAAACGGTGATTTTGGAGGAGGGCCAGGAAAAATTTTATATGCGCTTGGGTTTAATTAAAGGTGCTGCTAATAATAGTCTGTTTGCAGAAGCAGCGAGAAAAACAACGTTATTAACATGGTATCAATTTACAATATTAGTGGGCATTTTATGTATTTTTTGTCTGTAATGTCAAACTAAATTTATCTTTAATTCTTTTTAAACCTTTAATTGATATGTAAAATGTAACATATGAATTAAAGGTTTAAAAAAATATAGATATTTTTAGTTCGTAATTATAGACAAACGATGCATTGTAAATAAACAGTTACAAAAAAAATTGACTTTTTTCACGCTTTTTTCCCTCTAATTTTTTGACATTTTTGACATCTTTTTTGACAATGTTGACTTTTCAATTTTTATATTTTTATATTTTCGCTTTCATATTTTCACTTTTATATTTTCACTTTTATATTTTCATACTTTAATACTATCATACTTTCATACTTTCATACTTTCATACTTTCATACTTTCATACTTTCATACTTTCATACTTTCATACTTTCATACTTTCATACTTTCATACTTTCATACTTTCATACTTTCATACTTTCATACTTTCATATGTTCATATATCAATTAAAGGTTTAAAAAATATAGATATTTTTAGTTTGTAATTACAGACAAACGGTGCATTGTAAATAAACGGAGTTTCCCTATAATTTTTTGACATTTTTGACATTTTTGTTGACATCTTTTTTGACAATGTTGACTTTTCAATTTTCATATTTTTATATTTTCGCTTTCATATTTTCACTTTTATATTTTCACTTTCATACTTTCATACTTTCATACATTCATATTTTCATATATCAATTAAAGGTTTAAAAAAATATAGATATTTTTAGTTTGTAATTATAAACAAACGGTGCATTGTAAATAAGTTACAAAAAAAAAGCTTTTTTTCTACAATTGGTTACTCATATCTTGGTAACCATGTAAATAAATTTAAATAAGCAAAAAACAAATTTAAGTTAATTTTGTTAGGCGTTATTGAATAATATTTGCAATAAAACAAATTGATTTTTTTTTTAATAAAGTACGGCCCACATTTTTTTTTTAACTTTCATATTTTGTTTTGAATTTAACAACAATCATTACACATATTTTGTTATATTTTTACGGGCCTTACTTTTCCGATAATTCCGAACGCCACGAGGATTCGTATGGCGGTGTTTTTTTTTTCGTGTATTGTGACTAAACGGAGTGTGCAAAAAACTATTTTTTTTTCTACAATTGTTAACTCATGTGTTGGTAACCGTAAATAAGAAAAAAAAACAAAGTATTGAATTATAATATTATTATACACAATTCTATCACAAAAGTAAACAAATATCTCACCTCTGAAAGTGTTGTCTGTTCAGTTGATTCCTCCTCAAGTTCTTTAACTATACCACCGCCAATTTGTGCTACTGCCATCGTGCTGTTGTTTTCTACTACCGGTACAGTCACTTCCTCCTCTTCGTTGATGTCGGATGTCGGTTTGTTAGACACAGCCGCTGTGGTTGCTTTAGCCTTTTCACGCTCCGATTTCTCCTTTCGTCTGTAACACCAAGAAAACACTAATAATGGCATAAAAATACATCAATAAACATTGAAATACACTTAGTACAAATAAAAGACAGTGCTGAATATATAAATGAAAAAAGAGATTATTCCTGAATATACGTATGAATAGCTTGATGAATATATTTCGTTCCCTCATATATAGGATATCCCAATATTAACGCAAGATTTAAATAAAATAAAAACCCAGTTTTTAGTCTTTAGATTGTTATTTTTTATTGAATAAATAAAAAATAAAATATGTTAAAACAAAATAAAAATTATTTATAAAAATGTATTGAACTAACCCCTTGGAAGGGAAGTTAAACGCCATCTGGCGACACCACATCAATTTGCAATGCACACCCATATGGTAATAACCGTCAACATGCTATATATGTTTTATGCCCCTATTCACCAACATCCCATAAAGTTTATAGGTCCCATAAGCTATTGAAAACATCATTTTGACAGAAATTGCCAAAACAGACTTACATGTAAATGTAAGTCCATTTACATATAAGTCCGTTTATAACATCATTAGTTTTAATAACAATAAAGAAGGCACAAAATATAATTACAAAAAAATAAAATAAAATCTGTAGTAATTGTCTATTACAACTTTTGAAATAACTTAGTGAGATTTTGCCATCTGAAGAGGTGTGTTGTTGCACTAGAACAATACAGTGGCATTGCGAGCATCGGTGCCAAAACGCCTTTGTGGCATTAAGGTCGCGCATCGGGAGCCTATCCCGACGCGCCCCAAAAATAGATTTTGTTTGTCATTAGAGATTTATTTTTCTATTACATATTTGGCTCGTAATAACAACTGTCGACGAACTCGAAACAGCTGCACGCACCGCCGAGACCTTTACATTTACACACCCAACTCCAACTGAATTATTTTTCGCTCAAACAGAATCGACGCCCGCCAAGCGGTAATTTTTTCACATCCTAAATTTGTTCCTTCACGCCCCGACGGTAAAAGCGAAAAAAGTGACACACACACACACACATAGAGAGGCAGGCGGTTTATTTATGAGTGCGAGCCGGCGAATCTGGCGATGGTCCAAGCGGCCACAGTTTGTGCGCTTTGCTCGGGCTGCTCTTTCGCATCTTTTCCGCTTGTAATTACAGAAAGACAGAAAAAAAAAACTATTTTTGTCGACGAGAAATTGTAAAAGAGTTTTCGCTAATTTAAGACCGGTTGACGAACTAGTATTGACAGGTGGTGGCTACTGGAGAGATCAAAGAATTGTAGAAGCTTTGAGGATACTCAAAGGATATATTCACAAAATTATTTTTAGATACAATTATAAAATAAATTTACTATTTACAATAATAATAATAATCATTAAACGCCACCCCACGCACAAAAATTACAATAGGTTTGGTGTGCGATACTTGACACCAATCGTTCGGAGAGTATATATATATATACATATATATATATATATATATATATATATATATATATATATATATATATATATATATACATATATATATATATATATATATATATATAAATGTAGTGAAATCGCTATTAAAAAATTATTATTATTATTATATGATACAACTAACCCCCAAGGAGGAAAGTTAAATGCCATCTGGCGGCACCACATCAATTAACAGTGTGAACAAACCTCTTAACAATCTACATATCTAGATTTCGATCTTATTAAATCTCATCAGTGTAGCTGAGTGAGTTCATCCTCGCTAGCTGAGCTATATTGATGTGATCTAATAAGGTCGAAATATAGATATGTAGATTGCTAAGAGGTGGGTTCACATTTTTATATATATACATATATATATATATATATATATATATATATATATATATATAATATATATATATATATATATATATATATATATATATAATATATATATATATATATATATATATATATATAATATATATATATATATATATATATAATATATATATATATATATATATATATATAATATATATATATATATATATATATATGTATTATTATTACTATATTTAATTGTCAAAGTCGCTCCGAAAAATATAAACAGTTGACAATTTGAGCTCCAAACCTGATGAAATTTCGCTTTAGAAGCATTAAAAAAATATTAATGAACCGAAATTCCATCAACTCAAATAATTAATTGTCCGTATTTTATTAGACATGACAAACACACACAAAATGTCTTCAAACGTGGGTATTTATTGATCGACCCTCGTATATACATTCAATTAATTTAAAATTAAATACACTTCCTTCATTATTCTCCTCTGCCCTCACCAACATTCATTTCGATGCCAGCCTCTTGCAGATTTCCACGACTTTCCCATTCTCTCTTAACCATTCACCAGAAATCGAAAACTATACACTTCAACTGTTCTAACAATTGACACAACGTTCTTCAACTATTTCAACAATTTATTATACAACGTTTATCCAACGTAAGAAAAAATTATGTGGTTAGGGCATAGTACGTATCATAATAATAATTTTTTTGAAGATTTTTCATTTTATATTTCAAGGTTCCTTCATTTTTTAACGCGAAAATTATCAAAACAATTATGAAAATCTGTATACGTTACTAATATTTAATATAGAATTATTATAATCTTAAAATGAGCAAGTTAGATAATAAATAGGATATTCGCTAAAAATTGGAAGAAGAAAAAAATATTTAGCTCGGTTACAATGTTTTATCCATACTTCGTATGATAAATAAGGATGAAAAACATTTAAAAGACACTAACGATGACCACAATATACAATCACAAAACGGACGTTTCGGTTTTGTTACCTTTGAAGCACATCCCAAAGAAAGTACGCTAGCACTAATAATACCGGATACTTTACATCCCCACTGCAAATAAAGAGAAATATTTTTTTATAGAAATACAACTCGAATATACTTTTTCATACAATTGGTATAGAAGTAGGCGAGTGTGTTCGCTTTTAAAATAAAACAATTGCTGTTTTCCAAGGAATAATCGATTAAGTAATTTCTCGCTCGTTTCCCACCATAACCATCAACAAACCACTTTGTTAATTTCTTGAATATCTAATAACAGTTTTGTGTATTATTACAGTTATTACAAGAATTAAGTTATGACAGTTATCTAGCTAACTATCATCTGTTATTTTTGCGCGGGTTTAATTATAATAGACAGTTATAATATGACAGTTCTATTTTGACAATTGTATTATGACAGTTCTATTATGATAGTTATATAATGAGTGTTATATTGCGACAGTTATATTATGACAGCAATACACTTCAACTGTTTTAACAATACGTTCTTCAGCTATAATATGACACTTCTATTTTGACAGTTCTATTATGATAGTTATATAATGACAGCTATACACTTCAACTGTTCTAACAATTGACAATACGTTCTTCAGCTATAATATGACAGATCTATTTGGACAATTGTATTATGATAGTTCTATTATTATAGTTATATAATGACATTTATATTATGACAGCTATATACTTCAACTGTTTTAACAATTGACAATACGTTCTTCAGCTATAATATGACTGTTCTACTTTGACAGTTTTATTATGATAGTTCTATTATGATAGTTATATAATGTCAGTTATATTGTGACAGTTACATTATGACAGCTATACACTTCAACTGTTCTAACAATTGAAAATACGTTCTTCAACTATAATATGACAATTCTATTTTGACAATTGTTTTATGACAGTTCTATTATGATAGTTATATTATGACAGCTATACACTTCAACTATTCTAACAATTGTCAATATGTTCTTCAACTATAATATGACAGTTATATTTTGACAGTTGCATTATGACAGTTATATAATGACAGTTATATTATGACAGATGTATTATGACAGCTATTAACTTCAACTGTTCTAACAATTATAAATACGTTCTTCAGCTAAAATATAACAGTTCTATTTTGACAGTTGTATTATGACAGTTCTATTATGATAGTTATATAATGACAGTTATATTGTGACAGTTACATTATGACAGTTATATACTTCAACTGTTCCAACAAATGACAATACGTTCTTCAGCAATAATATGACAGTTCTATTTTGACAGTTGTATTAAGACAGTTCTATTATGATAGTTATATAATGACAGTTATATTATGACAGTTACATTATGACAGTTATACACTTCAACTGTTCCAACAAGTGACAATACGTTCTTCAGCTATAATATGACAGTTCTATTTTGACAATTGTATTATGACAGTTCTATTATGATAGTTAAATAATGACAGTTATATTGTGACAGTTACATTATGACAGTTCTATTATAATAGTTATATAATGAAAGTTATATTGTGACAATTACATTATGACAGTTATACACTTCAACTGTTCCAACAAGTGACAATACGTTTTTCAGCTATAATATGACAGTTCTATTTTGACAGTTGTATTATGACAGTTCTATTATGATAGTTATATAATGACAGTTATATTGTGACAGTTACATTATGACAGTTATACACTTCAACTGTTCCAACAAGTGACAATACGTTCTTCAGCTATAATATGACAGTTCTATTTTGACAATTGTATTATGACAGTTCTATTATGATAGTTATATAATGACAGTTATATTATGATAGTTATATAATGACAGCTATACACTTCAACTGTTCTAACAATTGACAATACGTTCTTCAGCTATAATATGACAGTTCTATTTTGACAGTTGTATTATGACAGTTCTCTTATGATAGTTATATAATGACAGTTAGATTGTGACAGTTACATTATGACAGTTATACACTTCAACTGTTCCAACAAGTGACAATACGTTCTTCAGCTATAATATGACAGTTCTATTTTGACAGTTGTATTAAGACAGTTCTATTATGATAGTTATATAATGACAGTTATATTGTGACAGTTACATTATGACAGTTATACACTTCAACTGTTCTAACAATTGACAATACGTTCTTCAGCTATAATATGACAGTTCTATTTTGACAATTGTATTATGACAGTTCTATTATGATAGTTAAATAATGACAGTTATATTGTGACAGTTACATTATGACAGTTCTATTATAATAGTTATATAATGAAAGTTATATTGTGACAATTACATTATGACAGTTATACACTTCAACTGTTCCAACAAGTGGCAATACGTTTTTCAGCTATAATATGACAGTTCTATTTTGACAGTTGTATTATGACAGTTCTATTATGATAGTTATATAATGACAGTTATATTGTGACAGTTACATTATGACAGTTATACACTTCAACTGTTCCAACAAGTGACAATACGTTCTTCAGCTATAATATGACAGTTATATTTTGACAATTGTATTATGACAGTTCTATTATGATAGTTATATAATGATAGTTATATTGTGACAGATATATTATGACAGCTATACACTTCAACTGTTCCAACAAGTGACAATACGTTCTTCAGCTATAATATGACAGTTCTATTTTGACAGTTCTATTATGACAGTTCTATTATGATAGTTATATAATGACAGTTATATTGTGACAGATATATTATGACAGCTATACACTTCAACTGTTCCAACAAGTGACAATACGTTCTTCAGCTATAATATGACAGTTCTATTTTGACAGTTCTATTATGACAGTTCTATTATGATAGTTATATAATGACAGTTATATTGTGACAGTTATATTATGACAGCTATACACTTCAACTGTTCCAACAAGTGACAATACGTTCTTCAGCTATAATATGACAGTTCTATTTTGACAGTTGTATTAAGACAGTTCTATTATGATAGTTATATAATGACAGTTATATTGTGACAGTTACATTATGACAGTTATACACTTCAACTGTTCTAACAATTGACAATACGTTCTTCAGCTATAATATGACAGTTCTATTTTGACAATTGTATTATGACAGTTCTATTATGATAGTTAAATAATGACAGTTATATTGTGACAGTTACATTATGACAGTTCTATTATAATAGTTATATAATGAAAGTTATATTGTGACAATTACATTATGACAGTTATACACTTCAACTGTTCCAACAAGTGGCAATACGTTTTTCAGCTATAATATGACAGTTCTATTTTGACAGTTGTATTATGACAGTTCTATTATGATAGTTATATAATGACAGTTATATTGTGACAGTTACATTATGACAGTTATACACTTCAACTGTTCCAACAAGTGACAATACGTTCTTCAGCTATAATATGACAGTTATATTTTGACAATTGTATTATGACAGTTCTATTATGATAGTTATATAATGATAGTTATATTGTGACAGATATATTATGACAGCTATACACTTCAACTGTTCCAACAAGTGACAATACGTTCTTCAGCTATAATATGACAGTTCTATTTTGACAGTTCTATTATGACAGTTCTATTATGATAGTTATATAATGACAGTTATATTGTGACAGATATATTATGACAGCTATACACTTCAACTGTTCCAACAAGTGACAATACGTTCTTCAGCTATAATATGACAGTTCTATTTTGACAGTTCTATTATGACAGTTCTATTATGATAGTTATATAATGACAGTTATATTGTGACAGTTATATTATGACAGCTATACACTTCAACTGTTCCAACAAGTGACAATACGTTCTTCAGCTATAATATGACAGTTCTATTTTGACAGTTGTATTAAGACAGTTCTATTATGATAGTTATATAATGACAGTTATATTGTGACAGTTACATTATGACAGTTATACACTTCAACTGTTCTAACAATTGACAATACGTTCTTCAGCTATAATATGACAGTTCTATTTTGACAATTGTATTATGACAGTTCTATTATGATAGTTAAATAATGATAGTTATATTGTGACAGTTATATTATGACAGCTATACATTTCAACTGTTCTAACAGGTGACAATACGTTCTTCAGCTATAATATGACAGTTCTATTTTGACAGTTCTATTATGACAGTTCTATTATGATAGTTATATAATGATAGTTATATTGTGACAGTTATGTTATTATTTTATGCAGTCTCTTATTATTATCACACATATATATCTGGCCATCAGAAACTAAATAAAATATTTTATTTTTAGTTACTATAATACTCGTAATTACTAAAAAAAAATATTTTTATTATAGCAATGAAGTCATCCATAGTTCAATAAATGTAATTAGTAATACTTTGATGTTTTAAATAACTCCAATAAAATGTACACTCGCGTCATTTAGTGCCAACTACAAAAACATTAATTTAATGTTGTTACCCATTTCGTAGATTCGAATTTAATTGCCCTGCGCCTCCGTGACGAGTCTTCTCAACAGTATAGTGTATACAGTGTTATACACACACACACGATACTTATTTATAGGTTTTACGAACAAAACGCTCGTTTGCTACACCTCGTAACGCCGAAAGAAATAAAAACAGCTCGTCCCGCGCGCATTTTATTTCCGCGTCCGCAAATAACGCGTTCGGACCGGCCAGCGAGATGAAATGTTTTGACGGGCCGGATTGATCGACTCGAAGACAAACCAGCCCGAAAATATCAAGGCAAACAATGCTAGGGATTATGCTCACTATAAATTTTGGGAATTAGTACAAACTACAGCGTTATTCTGGAAATAGTCAGATGTAAGTTGCTTTTCGTTTAAATACAAGCATAAATTACAAACATATGCGTAGAAAAATTGTGATAGCTAAATATAACTCGGTATGTAGTAGTTTCATAATGAAAATGAAAATTTGAGAAAACTGAAAAAAATTTAGAAAAACACGGGAACATAAACATATGGGAAAATGTGAGAAATTATGGGAAAATATGAGAAAATGTGAGAAAATTATACAAAACTTATAAAATAGTAGAAAATGTGACAAAATGTGGCCAAATGTGGGCAAATGTAATAAAATGTTGGAAAATATCGGCAAATGTAATAAAATTTTGGAAAATATCGGCAAATGTAATAAAATGTTGGAAAATGTGGCAAATTCTGGAAAAAAGTAAGAAGATGTTATAGAATTTATATTTTCACACACTTTCCCACATCTTCTTACTTTTTTCCAGATTTTGCCACATTTTCCAACATTTATATATATATATATATATATATATATATATATGTATATATATATATATATATATATATATATATATATATGTATATATATATATATATATATATATATATATATATATATATATATATATATTTATATTTACTTTCCGGGAAAAAAACTACACTAGAAGGAAGGTGGAAGGTACAGTCGCCGTGAACAATTTAGCAAAAGAAAAATTTAAATTTCGTTACGTTTTATGCCTAAAATAGTCGAAATAAACCCGATTTTTGGGATGTCTGTGTATATGTATGTCTGTCTGTCTGTCGGTCTGTTTTCCCTGAATTTTGTTCACAGACACACAGACATACATACATCTCAGTCGCTTTTTTGACCTACCCTACTATACATAGCTATTTAAATCATCATAAATACAAGCTGTTACTAACAAAAGTAATTACTATCGAACTCACTACCTAAAGTAGATATTTTTGAAAATATAAAAAAAATATTGTATCATTATAAGGCTATCAGCCGATTAAGGGAGAAGCTCGGAGAAGTTTAATCACCCGGTTTTTACTTTAATTTCACAGAAAACCTGTGAAAACTGTGATAGGTGATTCGCGAAAATTCACTCCCCATTGGGGATCGAACTCAGGCTTCCCAATACTCAGTACAAGACGTACGACGCCACAGAGCTGGGTATTGAAAATATATTTATAAAAATTCAATAATTCTAGTATAAAACTAATCGAACGTATAATTTCGTTTGCACATCGCGTGGGGTTCAATTTTGTAGGTCGATGTATCTATTTACAAATCAAGTAGGCGCAATATTTATGATTGCTTTAAACTCACCCAGTTATTTGTTTTTGTGCGTCCACGCCGAAGAGACCAAACCCGAGCGTCCAGAGGTAGCTCAACCACTCGCCGAACATATTTTGCATTTCTTTGCCAATCTACCCCAGCAAATGGTCTGCTGGGGAAGAAGCGCACGCGAGAATTTCCACCAGTGTTATAATTAACACGAATATAACTATATGCAAATACATGGGGTGGAGGCGGTGGATGGCGTGCACATAGCGGCCACGACGATGCGCTCTGGAGGACTAAATTGTTTATAGGCTCCAAATTGCAGTCCGGTCACGCCACCCTCAATCGACGACGCTGCCAATGGCCGATTTATTTGGCAGCACGTCGATCTTAATTGCCCAAAATAAATGAAGACCGTGACACGTACGCATTAATTTAACAGTCGAGATTCATTATTGATAAAACATATTATGTATAATAATATCTGAGTAAAAACACTTTTTCCTACATTATTGTTTAATTTTTTATAAATAAATGGTAGTTTACTTTTGAAAACAAATTCACGTTTGTTTAATTTTTGACCACCCTCTACATACATGTATATCCACATTCTGACTAAGCCCAAACTCTTTTTAGAATAAATAAAACTCTTTATTAATTGTTTATAGAGGGTTTTGTTTATTCTAAAAAGTGTTTGGGCATAGTCTGAATGTCGATATACATGTATATACAGAGTGGTAAAAAAATAAAGAAACTTGAATGAACGTGAATTTGTTTTAAAAGTAAACTACCATTTATTTATAACTATATTAAACAATAATGTAGGAAAAAGTGTTTTTAAACGCTTTGGAAACACAGATATCAAATTATCAAATATTTTACCTTAAAGTTGTTATTTTAACGATTATGATTTGATACTATCGATGCTGATTTGTAAATGTTTTTCTCGAGAAATTCAATATAATCATCGGAGGAGCTCGAAAATGGCTAGAGCTTAGCCGAAACTAGTTGCAAAGTGTAACTGAAGTGTGATAAAAAACAAAGTAAAATATCGTTTTATTTATCCTTTAAAATGAATTATCACAAAGTAGACGCCTTAACAATCCAATATTTGAAAGTATAATTATTATCCGTGAACACACTGTATATCGTGCTTTTTAATAGGAACCTGATTTTTTTCAGATTTTTTCTTCTATATATTTTGCATTCTTTACCGTTCCACATTTGTGAATTTATGTGTCGCCGCTATAAACGTGTAGTAATTGGCGATTTCGCGATCGGAACGTGAACAGAACGGCCGAAATGCGGAGCATACTGCCAAAAATAATAATTGCTCACGGAACTACAGATACACACACATACACAACATTCACTCAGAGCTCGAATTGTGTGTTTGCGCAGACTAACAGCATTAGCATTGTGTAAATAATCCCACCTCGGATTATTCATAAACAAGCACGTTCAGCGCCTGCAAATTTAACGAAATGGCTTCAATCCAATATCAAGTGTTTTAGTATCCACTAGGATAAGTCATGATGGACGAAACATTTTAAAATAATCGTTATATATATATATATATATATATATATATATATATATATATATATATATATATATATGTAATAATAATATTTAATTTTGTATAATACTTTTTATTAATTTTTTTTAACATTTTTGACTTTTTTTGACTAAAAAAGAAGTAAAATGTCAAACAAAAATTTTTAAATGTTACACACAATTAAATAGGTCATACTTTTTGACATTTTTTACTTTTTTTGACATTTTCGATTTTTTTAATAAATTTTTTGTATTTTCGACATAATTAAAAGTTTTGACATTTGACTTGCCTTTTTTGCTTTTTTGATGTCTTTGATATTTTTACTTTTCTGATACTTTTGACTTTCTTTGACTTTGTTGACTTTTTTTTGGACATTTTTGATTTTTTTTTTAACTGATTTGACTTCTATGACTTTTTTGACGTTTTGGACGTTTTACTTTTTTAAGGTTTTTTTGTCTTTTTGTCATCTTTGACTTTTTTGCTCTTTTTTTTTACTTTTTCTGACCTTTTTAACATTTTTTTTTTACTTTTTGGTAAAACAATAGCTTCTTTTACATCGGTGATGTATTCGGAAAGTAAAAAATAGTTAAAATGTTAAATATAGTAATGAAAACGGAAATGTGAAAATGTGAGCAAATATGGGAAAATGTGGGAAAACGTAGCAAAATGTGGAAAAATATGTGAAAATGCTGAAATTTTTTGTCAAAATGTGCAAATGGGAGAAAATATGAGGAAATGTAAGAAACTGTGAGAAAATGTGGGAAAATGTGAGAAAAAGGAAAAACATGGGGAAAATGTGAAAAAAAAGTCTAAATTCAAAAAGTCAAAATGTCAAAATGTCAAAATGTCAAAATGTCAAAATGTCAGAATATCAGAATATCAGTTTTTACAATTTTTTAAAGAAATCAATATTTTTATACAATTGAAACTACTTGAATTATACTTCACTAAACGTTTATTAGTTTGAGGAAATAAACAAACATGACCTCACTTTGTAGTTTATTAATTAACAAATATAATCAAATTTATAAAACAGTTGTAAAACACAAATCTGATTTTTTACAATTTTTTTAAAGCAAACAATATTTTTATAAAAGTGAAACAACTTAAATTTTACTTCACTAAAAGTTTACTCATTTGAGAAAATAAACACTTGCAACCGAATTTTGTAGCTTATTAATTAGCGAATATAATCCAATTTATAAAACAGTTTTTAAACATAAATCTGATTTTTTACATTTTTTTAAAGCAATCAATATTTTTATAAAAGTGAAACAACTTGAATTTTACTTCACTAAAAGTTTACTAGTGTGATGAAATGAACAAATGTAATCTCTGTTTGTAGCTTATTAATTAACGAATATAGTCGAATTTATAAAACAGTTGTAAAACATAAATCTGATTTTTTATAATTTTTTTAAGAAATTAATATTTTTATAAAAGTGAAACAATTTGAATTTTACTTCACTAAAACTTTACTAGTCTGAGGAAATAAACAAATGTAACCTCATTTTATAGTTTATTCATTAACAAATATAATCTAATTTATAAAACAGTTGTAAAATATAAATCTGATTTTTTACAATTTTTTAAAGCAATCAATATTTTTATGAAAGTGAAACAACTTGAATTTTACTTCACTAAAAATTTACTAGTTTGAGGAAATGAACAAATGTTACTTCATTTGGTAGCTTATTAATTAACGAATATAATCCAATTTATAAAACAGTTTTAAAACATAAATCTAATTTTTTACAATTTTCTAAGCAATCAAAATTTTTATAAAAGTTTAACAACTTGAATTTTATTTCACTAAAAGTTTACTAGTTTGAGGAAATGAGCAAATGTTATCTCATTTTGTAGCTTATTAATTAATATCAGAATATCAGAATATCAGAATATCAGAATATCAGAATATCAGAATATCAGAATATCAGAATATCAGAATATCAGAATATCAGAATATCAAAATATCAGAATATCAGAATATCAGAATATCAGAATATCAGAATATCAGAATATCGGAATATCGGAATATCAGAATATTAGAATATCAGAATATCAGAATATCAGAATATCAAAATTATAAAATGAAAAAATGTCAAAATTGTCAAAAAATGTTAAAAAAAAAGCCACACAAATTTTGGCAATTTACCGATTTTTTTCACTTTTCATATTAAATTTATGACGGGTTTATCTTTTCCTTTAGGGAAAAATTGTACTAATATTTTTTATTTGGTTCAAAATTGTCTATCCGATAGGCTGAAATTGATTTTGTTTGGACAATTTTTATTTTTATTTTCTTCACTTCTTCGGCTTTACCGCCACAACCGTACACTTTTTTATAACAATATTTTTTCGTAATTTTCTTTGGAATTAAAAGATCTACAAAATGAGATCAAATACAATTTTCTAACATTAAATATAATGTTTCAAGTTTCAAAAGTTTGCCAAGCTCTATAGCTTTTCCGGTTCAGTTTAAAACAATCTCGACTCGAATATATGACGAAGAAAATCGTAATAAATTTGCCGCTAATTCCCCACCCAATCGTGTCGCGCTACCAAATATACAAATCCTATCTGGCCCGATAGCAATAATATTTAAATTTACCGCCAAATATCTCTGCCAGATCACAGTTTGATGACGACAAATGATTTTCTTTCACACCATGCGATGCGATATCCTCTTGTATACAGTCCTTATAGTATAGTATAGCCCACCCTCATCCCGGAATAACCATTTTTTGCATGCTCCATTCTATTTCCAGCCAAATAAATCATAAGTACGCTTTATTAACGCGATGCCACCTCGTTGTCAGTTACAAATGAATATTGCCGGGCGAGTGCGTGAGAAATTAGAGGGATCCGTATAAAAAGAACGCGGAAAGTCAAAACACAAAATAGCGGCGGGCGACTTTTGGCGCTCGCACAACAGAACCGGAAATAGATCAACCACCGCACGCGAAAATTGGAGCGCGCACAAATTCCTTTGTTTTCTCGAGAATTATGTGGACGTGGAACGTAATTTTGCGTTCCAAGAAAATGAAAAAAAAACATACACGCATATGAGAAGTATAAAATTTATATTTTATATCCATACATCTGCACGGGATAAATAAGATGCGTTTATTTTGATGCTTCCGCCAGCTTGAAGCATTCAATCTTTCGCACTCACACGGCAATTAGCATCAGCGGCGTTGCATACGGACAGATGATGGATGTCCAGTACTGGACAGAGGAATGTACACTAAACGTAGTAACTAAAAAGTTATACGTTAAATCATGTTTAAATACTTCTTACAGAGGCGTATCTAGGGTAAATGGCGCCTATAGCAAACACCTATTTAGCGCCTCTGTCCGACCGTTCGACGATAGGTTGCTTACGTTTTAAAAAAAAACTTCTATCTTTATCAGTTGTGAGGATATTCCGCCGGTCAAGTGAGAAGCTTAGAGGAATGTAATCACTCGGCATTTACCTTAACTTCACAGAAAATCTCTAAAAAAATCTGAAAGGTTTTTTTTGTAATTTTCTTTGGATTTAAAATACCTACAAAATGATATCAAGCACAAGTCTATTATGAAATAAAATTATCCAAGTTCGAAAAATTTGTCAAGCTCTGTAGCTTTACCAGTGCTAGGTAATATATAGGTTGCTTACGTTTAAAAAAAATTAGCCGTGAGGCTATTCCGCCGGTCAAGTGAGAAGCTTAGAGGAATGTAATCACTCGGTATTTACCTTACTTCACAGAAAACCTCTGAAAACCTGTGAATGGTTTTTTCGTAATTTTCTTTGGAATTAAAATACCTACAAAATGAGATCAAGCACAACTCTTTATGATGAATTAAAATTATCCAAGTTCGAAAAATTTGCCAAGCTCTGTAGCTTTACCAGTGCTCTTATCAAACAATTTCGATAATTTTCCCGCCATCTAGACTATATTTCAAATCAAATGACTTAAGTTTCAGTATTAGATCACTTCTAGTACGACACCTGCTTTGACGCAACGTTTTGGAAATTTTGTCGATTTTGATCACTTTTATAATTTATCATGTGTTGGGGTTATATTTTGTTTTAATAAAAAAATGTACTAACATTTTTTACTTGGCTGAAAATTGTCTATCTAACGAGTTAACGATGAATTTAATTGGACAATTTTCATTTTCTCCTTCTTCACTTCTGCGGCTTTACCGGCAAAACAGTACACTTTTTATATACACAATTTTACTGAATTTTCTTTGGAATTAAAACACCTACAAAATGGGATTAAGCAAAACTTTCTATCATGAAATAAAATTTTCAATGTTCGAAAAATTTGCCAAGCTCTATAACTTTATCGGTTCCATTTGAAGAGTATAGGGCATAAAGGGGGAATGTCAGTGTAACTCTAGAAAACCAAATTTCATGCTTAGAGCACATTTATATACCCCCATATATATATATATATATATATATATATATATATATGGGGGTATATAAATGTGCTCTAAGCATGAAATTTGGTTTTCTAGAGTTACACTGACATTCCCCCTTTCTGCCCTGTACTCTTCAAATGGAACCGATAAAGCTACAGAGCTTGGCAATTTTTTCTACCTTGTACTCTTCATTTGAAACAATCTCGACATTTTTCCCGCCATCTAGACTATATTTTGAATCAAATGACTTACTTTAAGTGTCAGATCACTTCTTTCTGTACGATCCCTGATGCAAATCCTCCGTTGCGTCAGGGATCGTACAGAAAGAAGTGATCTGACACTTAAAGTAAGTCATTTGATTCAGAATATAGTCTAGATGGCGGGAAAAATGTCGAGATTGTTTCAAATGAAGAGACTTATAAAGTAAGTAACTTGATTTAAAATTTGGTTACGTTTACAGAATTTTTTTGAAATTAGTCCTTTTTGCAGTTTTCTCGGTAAATTTAGAGCATGTTCAGCTATGGCTTCTTATGATGTTGTAGAATAGTTAAAAAAAAAAAAAATATTTTTGAAAAAAATATTGGTATAGCTGTAATTAGCAGTGGCCTGATGCGACATCCCCGTTAAAATAATATTGCGCCCATCAGTAGTTTAAGGTGAATAAAATACATTAATAGCAATTTTTGATTGCTTTCAAATATATATATATATATATATATATATATATATATATATATATATATATATATATCTCAACTCAACTCAACTCAAGGTGTAGTTTTAAAATTATTGTAAAGGTAATTAAGTTTGAAATGAATATATATATATATATATATATATATTCATTCCAAACTTAATATCCTTTACAATAATTTTAAAACTACACCTTGAGTCCATACTAGCCAAATACTTTTAACAAAACGCACACTCTATTAATAACATCCGGACCGGTCAACACATTTATAATTTACCATTAAAAACCTTTCTATCATTCGATATCTAACTACATACCTACAAACTAGATGTTCGTCCCTCGTAGAAAACGCACGAAAATCTACTGTATGCACTGTCTTCCTTGTCTTGTTCTTGTTCTTCTGGCGCGGGCGGTTGTGCTAAGTTTAAAGAGGCCGGCGAAACGGTGACTAATTCCGTCTGGGAGCACAGCCCGACGACGGCGGCGGCGGCGACCGGCGTCTCGGGCACAGGCGTCGCGCGCACCCGACGCTTAATTGCCGGGATTTACGGACGCGAATATTATAAGTGCGCGCGTTTCACAGGCAAAAAATTTTACGAGTTGCAACGCACAAAATAGAAGGATAGTGTATGTAGTAAACACGTCGGGGAGTGAGGAAATTATTACACACGCAATGTGTGTGGTGGTTTATATTGGGGGGTTCACCACACGCAGTTGATGTTTTATGAACAGTATGGTTAAATTTACACGAAATTAACGACACTTTAGAAAACTTGGGGACGATAACACAATACAAATGAGTATGGGCAAATAAATTTGTAATCATCCTTCCACTTTCCTGTTTGATCCTGCTAGTAGTAATAAGTTTGTCTCAAATATTCAGCCATGCATGTCTCAGTATTCGTCAAATTAACGTGGAACCGCGAAAGGCTCATTAAATCAGTTATGGTTCCTCAGATCGTACCCACATTTACTTGGATAACTGTGGTAATTCTAGAGCTAATACATGCAAACAGAACTCTGACTGGAGACGGAAGGAGTGTTTTTATTAGATCAAAACTTCCACATGTTTTTATTCATAGACAATCATAAAAATATCGGGTGTGAACACCATACGACTTTCTGAATTACATGACCTATTTCATTTTATATAAGATTTTCGATATTTTTGACTGTTTAACTTTTAGGATATTTAAAAAAAATCACTTTTTGACATTTGTGACATTTTTGACTTTTTAAATTCTTTTTTGATTTTTTTATTGACATTTTCGACTTCTTTTGGCATTTTTCACTTTGACTTTTTATGACATTTTAAACATGTTTCCCTTCTTTTTAAATTTTTTGGTATTTTTGACACTTTTTTTTGACTTTTTGACATTTGTGACACTTAATTTATTTTTACTTTTTTGACTTTTTAAAATTTTGTTCTACTTTTTTGAGTATTTTTAACATTTTTGATTTTTTTTACTTTTTTTGGCATTTTTTACTGACTATTTATGAACATTTTTCAATTTTTAAAAATTTGTAGGCATATTTGACATTTTAGACTCCTTTGACTTTTTGACATTTGTGACATTTTTGACATTTTTGACATTTTTGACATTTTTGACATTTTCGACATATTTGACTTTTTTGACATTTTAGACATTTTAGACATTTTTGACATTTTTGACATTTTTGACATTTTTCACATTTTTCACATTTTTGACATTTGTGACATTTTTGACATTTTTGACATTTTTGACATTTTTGACATTTTCGACATATTTGACTTTTTTGACATTTTAGACATTTTAGACATTTTTGACATTTTTGACATTTTTCACATTTTTCACATTTTTGACATTTTTGACATTTTTGACATTTTTGACATTTTTGACATTTTTGACATTTTTGACATTTTTGACATTTTTGACATTTTTGACATTTTTGACATTTTTGACATTTTTGACATTTTTGACATTTTTGACATTTTTGACATTTTTGACATTTTTGACATTTTTGACATTTTTGACATTTTTGACATTTTTGACATTTTTGACATTTTTGACATTTTTGACATTTTTGACATTTTTGACATTTTTGACATTTTTGACATTTTTGACATTTTTGACATTTTTGACATTTTTGACATTTTTGACATTTTTGACATTTTTGACATTTTTGACATTTTTGACATTTTTGACATTTTTGACATTTTTGACATTTTTGACATTTTTGACATTTTTGACATTTTTGACATTTTTGACATTTTTGACATTTTTGACATTTTTGACATTTTTGACATTTTGACATTTTTGACATTTTTGACATTTTTGACATTTTTGACATTTTTGACATTTTTGACATTTTTGACATTTTTGACATTTTTGACATTTTTGACATTTTTGACATTTTTGACATTTTTGACATTTTTGATTTTTTTTTAACATTTTTGATTTTTTTTACTTTCTTTGGCATTTTTGACTGACTGAAATTTTTAACATTTTTCAATTTTTTTTAATTCGTAGGCATATTTGACAGTTTTGACTTTTTGACCTTTGTCATGGTTTTAACTTAAATTTTTTTTTTACTTTTTTGACTTTTAATCTTTTTTTTTTCATAGATAGACATACATAAACACAGACATCGCAAAAATCAAGTTTATTTCAACAATTTTAAGCATAAAACGTAACGAAAATTAATTTTTTTTTTCTTAATGTCTTGCGACAATAATACCTTCCTTCTGGTGTAATATTTTTCCGTGAAATTTATCGCATAATTCCACAATCTTAGTTTGAAAACATGAAGAAGTTTTCGGTAAAACGGTACCTTCCTTTACATCAGTGATGTATTCGGAAAGTAATAACAAAAATGTATATTGAATTACCAAATTCTTTTTTGTAATCACTGTATTGTCAACAATTGTGAAAAATATGTCATGTGGGGTCATTATCATCATCATAGACGCCCATTTTCCTGAATGAAAACCACTGTCTCTACGATTGTCTGCTTTTGGGCTCTTTGTATCTAGTTGTATCTCGCATTGCGTTAGATGTGTAATTCTGTAGAGCCTTATTGCTCTACAGAATTACACATCTATCAAGAGCAATAAGGGCCGGTTCTAACGTTGACATTTAACTGGAGAATAAGGTTATTCCTGGAACGCACACAAAAAAAAACCTAACACAGACCCTCAATACCCGCAGCCCGAGGAGGATTCACCACACCACAAACCTCGAGGCAAGGACCGAGGGAAGAAAATTACAATTTTATTTTTTAATTATTTTTCTTTTATTTGTAGATATGCAATTCATTTTAATTTTTACAATTATATAAATAGTTAAATATTATACTGTATATGTATGGTAAGGGGGCAAAAAAAAATAATAATAAATAAATTTAGTTTAAAAAAATAAGTTTGTTATATTGGCGTTAATATCTCAAACTTATTCAACGAATAGCCTTATTCTCCGGTTAAATTGTTAATTGTAGAACGGGCCCTAAATCTAAAATTATTAACTCCGTTGATTGAAATATTTCAATCACCGGTGACTCGACTTATAAGATAAGCCATTATGCAGTTATCTATTTATGCGCCGTGATGTCATCGGCAGCCGTGAGATGTCGCACCAAGCCCGAATCGCGCGCCAGTTCACGTAAACATGGCCGCCCGGTTACACGCGCTGCATATGTTTATTGCGATATTGTTGCAACAACAACGGCTCCGGTGAAGTGAGTTATGTTCAAACAACGGGGATTTTATGGTGATTCTGGTGATGTGTGATTTATATTGTGGTCGTGCATAACTAACCCGGGTGATATTAAACAAGTGCTGCGTGTGTATTTGAGGTTGGAAATTGGAAATATATAAACAACGCTAAACAACGTGAAAGCCGGCTAGGATTGTATCAGTACGTCATTTGTAAAAAGGTATGTGCATTGTGTTGTTTAACTATTTAACGTTTCATACGGTTTTAATTGGTATTTGGTTGATATTTAACTAAGCTATTTACAAAGCGTCTTCGTAAGCAAGAAATTTTAGTCACGCTCGCACCCTAACTATTTTTTTAAAACCTGCTCGACGAATTAGTACCTTGACGTTGGTGAGCAGGCTTAATCACATGTACATTAAGAACTTCGCCTTTTAAATTTAATCAAACAGTCAATATATTTTTGAATATAATAATGTTATTTTTAAATTACCTCATATGGCAGGTATCTTATTCCGAACATAATACTATCTATAGGCATTCGACCCCCTCATTGCACTAACATCAGAAGTCATACGTATATATATATATATATATATATATAAATAAAATGAATTTTTCTAAAAAACAAAGAAAAAATCGTTTTATTTATTTATTATAATGAATTATCACAAAGTAGATGCCGATTCAATTCAATATATATATATATATATATATATATATATATATATATATATATATATATATATATATATATAAAATCGAAGACAATGTTTTGAAGCCGACCGACCTGTACTCTTATTCCCGTATTCACCAACATCCCATAAACTTTATAGGTCCCATAAGCTATTGAACAGACAAATTTAAAACGTCATAGTGACAGTAATTGCCAAAACAAATGTCAAAGGAGGTTTGATGGCACATTAGATTAATTATTCAGTGTTTCCAATAGAGAAAATCTAAAGCAACTACATTACCTAGATGATGTTTTCATTGTTGCTATAACAACGAATACTTATGGGTTCAATAGCTATTGAAAGGCATAATAAGTAATATTGCCTTATAACCTTACATGGTCAATATTACTGTCAATATTTTAGAACAATGACAGTATTACTGTATGATAATATGTTTAAAAATTTCATTATTCTAAAATATTGACAGTATTACTGATCGTGTTAGGTATAGTAATGTTGGAATGAATAGAATACTGATGTTTATCCGGATAATTGATTACTTGATAAATATTGAAGGAGGATTTAAGCAAATACTGACAGTACTAGGATTGACAGTATTATTGACTGTGTAAGGTACCTTTAAAAGGCACCTTACACGGTCAATAATACTGCCAATCCTAGTACTGTCAATATTTGCTTCATTTATATTTATCAAGTAATCAACTATCCGGATAAAGATCAGTATTCTCCTCATTACATCATTATTAGACCTTACACTATGAGTAATATTTTAGAATAATGAATATTTTAAACATATTATCATACAGTAATACTGTCATTATTCTAAAATATTGACAGTAATATTGATCGTGTAAGGTGCCTTTATGGAATGTTGATGAATATGGGGGTTCGGCTCGATTGTGTAAAGCCTAGGTAGCTATAACCCGTGATTATATTGTTTGATGTTGCATAAATTGTTTTTAACTTTCAATTTCATAGCCTAGTGTACCTCTCTTTATATAAAGAACGTGACATTATGTATCAAACTTGTCTAAAGTGAGGTTAGTATCACAGATTGGAGAGTTCTCCTTTATACAACCAAACCTTAATGAAATACTCTTTACCAATATAATTTTGTATAATGCTCAAGCCGATTTCGGAATGTACATGTGAGACCAAAACTAATTCAGTTCCATTCGATACCAACTTTTTTGCGATGAAATTGCCAGATTTCAAAATATTTTTCCATGGATCGTTTGGAACAAACCGTAATTAATCAATATCAAATACTTCTTTTTGTTTGTATAAACCTACTGGCCTGTTTATAATAATACTTAATTCCCAACAAACATACAGTTTAAAAACAGGGAATATCACATGTAGTATAAATCAATATCAATCAAAATATTTGTATATTCATACTTTAATCAAATACAATTATTTTAAATGTAACTTTTTCTCTATAGAGAAAGTTTAACGCCATCTGGTGTACCAAGAAAATTAACAATACACAACCATATGGTAATATGCGTGCCTTGATTCAATCGCGTTTTGAAACATAACAAACCGCAAACTTAAAAACAACCGTGTAGAAGATTTGCAGCCTGAAACAAATGCAGTGCCACCCCACAAACCATCGAGTGAAGGAAGATAGAGGCGGAATCGTTACAGGGGCAATGTAAGTATTTTCCACCAACCAAACATGCATATTTAGTATGTTATATTTTTTCGAAACTCAAATAACAGAAATCAATTTTTTTTACAGGTGTTACAGTGCATGTTTTAGATTTTTATTTGCAAACTATAACTGAAAAAGTGTCGTTATTAGTTCGCGTTCTTTAGCCACGTTAGGGTACAAGTATTTCGCGAGTGTTAACAATTTCAAATCAGCGTGTAGTGTAACGTGAGTGCTTTACATGGGCTGGAGATGGAATGGTGGAGCACCGCGCAAGTAAATTGAAGACACCAACGGGGTGATCTCCTAACGTGAGTGATCCCCGCAACTAAGTAGTAAGTGCTTTTTATATTACGTGTTGGCCATTGTTCTGGGGAGGGGTTTTTAGCCAAAAAACGCTAATAACACCTTAGATTTCAATATTTACATATGTATTCAATTTCAATATATGTAATTTCATAGACGGATTATCTAATAGCGCCGTCGCTATTATTACTTTCCGAATACATCACTGATGTAAAGGAAGGTATTGTTTTACCGAAAACGTGTTCACGTTTTCAAACTAAGATTGGGGAAATATGCGATAACTTTCCGGGAAAAAAATTACACCAGAAGGAAGGTATTGTTGCCGTGTACAATTTAAAAAATTTCAATTTTCGTTACGTTTTATGCCCATAATAGTCGAAATAAACCCGATTTTTGCGATGTCTGTGTGTGGTATGTATGTCGTCTGTCTGTCTGTGAACAAAATTCCGGGAAAACAACACAACAGATTGCGACCAAATTTGGCAAATACCTGCGGACACTATTCAGGACGATCCTGCGAAAATTTGAGCACAATCGGTTCACTAACAGCGAAGGAATCACAATCAACACGACACTCGGAGCATAATTAGGCGCTGTGCCGCACCATTTAACGCTCACGGTGGGAAAACGGCACGACAGATCGCGACCAAATTTGGAAATCGGGTGAGAGTCCGCGCTTCGGCGACCCTGTGAAAATTTGAGCAAGATCGGTTCACTAAAACAGAAGATTTATCAATAATAGCGATTTCCTATTGCTCATATCACAAATAATTAATAATATACGTGACGTCAGCGTGACGTCAGCGGTCGTGGCGTAACTCTAGCGCGGAATTAGCGAAAATTGTCGCATCTTAAATGTAGTATGGTATCGAAAATATACATTAATAATACATTACATTTTCATGTGAAGCTGTGAACATTTGAAAATGTGAAAATGCCTAAATGTAAATATACGATAAGAGCTAGTGGAAAACTTCCAATGGCCCGTTTGTCGGGCTTCAAATTCTCTACAACTTTGCAATTTGAATCATCTTTGTAGCATCAAATATAAAAAAGTTATGCCCGAAAAACCGGTATTTGGCACCAAAATCATGTCTTTTGATCAGTTTTTTGTATTTTCCAGGAAAACGATAAGAGCTAGTAGAAAACTTCCAATGGCCCATTTGTCGGGCTTGAAATTCTCTACAACTTTGCAATTTGAATCATCTATGTAGCATCAAATATAAAAAAGTTATGCCCGAAAAACCGGTATTTGGCACCAAAATTACGTCTTTTGATCAGTTTTTTGTATTTTCCGGGAAAACGATAAGAGTTAGTGGAAAACTTCCAATGGGCCGTTTGTCGGGCTTGAAATTCTCTACAACTTTGCAATTTGAATCATCTTTGTAGCATCAAATATAAAAAAGTTATGCCCGAAAAACCGGTATTTGGCACCAAAATCATGTCTTTTGATCAGTTTTTTGTATTTTCCGGGAAAACGATAAGAGCTAGTGGAAAACTTCCAATGGCCCGTTTGTCGGGCTTGAAATTCTCTACAACTTTGCAATTTGAATCTTCTTTGTAGCATCAAATATAAAAAAGTTATGCCCGAAAAACCGGTATTTGGCACCAAAATCATGTCTTTTGATCAGTTTTTTGTATTTTCCGGGAAAACGATAAGAGTTAGTGGAAAACTTCCAATGGCCCGTTTGTCGGGCTTGAAATTCTCTACAACTTTGCAATTTGAATCATCTTTGTAGCGTCTAATATAAAAAAGTTATGCCCGAAAAGCCGGTATTTGGCACCAAAATCATGTCTTTTGATCAGTTTTTTGTATTTTCCGAGAAAACGATAAGAGCTAGTGGAAAACTTCCAATGGCCCGTTTGTCGGGCTTAAAATTCTCTACAACTTTGCAATTTGAATCATCTTTGTAGCATCAAATATAAAAAAGTTATGCCCGAAAAACCGGTATTTGGCACCAAAATCATGTCTTTTGATCAGTTTTTTATATTTTCCGAGAAAACGATAAGAGCTAGTGGAAAACTTCCAATGGCCCGTTTGTCGGGCTTAAAATTCTCTACAACTTTGCAATTTGAATCATCTTTGTAGCATCAAATATAAAAAAGTTATGCCCGAAAAACCGGTATTTGGCACCAAAATCATGTCTTTTGATCAGTTTTTTGTATTTTCCGGGAAAACGATAAGAGTTAGTGGAAAACTTCCAATGGCCCGTTTGTCGGGCTTGAAATTCTCTACAACTTTGCAATTTGAATCATCTATGTAGCATCAAATATAAAAAAGTTATGCCCGAAAAACCGGTATTTGGCACCAAAATCATGTCTTTTGATCAGTTTTTTGTATTTTCCGAGAAAACGATAAGAGCTAGTGGAAAATTTCCAATGGCCCGTTTGTCGGGCTTAAAATTCTCTACAACTTTGCAATTTGAATCATCTTTGTAGCATCAAATATAAAAAAGTTATGCCCGAAAAACCGGTATTTGGCACCAAAATCACGTCTTTTGATCAGTTTTTTGTATTTTCCGAGAAAACGATAAGAGCTAGTGGAAAACTTCCAATGGCCCGTTTGTCGGGCTTAAAATTCTCTACAACTTTGCAATTTGAATCATCTTTGTAGCATCAAATATAAAAAAGTTATGCCCGAAAAACCGGTATTTGGCACCAAAATCATGTCTTTTGATCAGTTTTTTGTATTTTCCGAGAAAACGATAAGAGCTAGTGGAAAACTTCCAATGGCCCGTTCGTCGGGCTTAAAATTCTCTACAACTTTGCAATTTGAATCATCTTTGTAGCATCAAATATAAAAAAGTTATGCCCGAAAAACCGGTATTTGGCACCAAAATCATGTCTTTTGATCAGTTTTTTGTATTTTCCGAGAAAACGATAAGAGCTAGTGGAAAACTTCCAATGGCCCGTTTGTCGGGCTTAAAATTCTCTACAACTTTGCAATTTGAATCATCTTTGTAGCATCAAATATAAAAAAGTTATGCCCGAAAAACCGGTATTTGGCACCAAAATCATGTCTTTTGATCAGTTTTTTGTATTTTCCAGGAAAACGATAAGAGCTAGTAGAAAACTTCCAATGGCCCATTTGTCGGGCTTGAAATTCTCTACAACTTTGCAATTTGAATCATCTATGTAGCATCAAATATAAAAAAGTTATGCCCGAAAAACCGGTATTTGGCACCAAAATTACGTCTTTTGATCAGTTTTTTGTATTTTCCGGGAAAACGATAAGAGTTAGTGGAAAACTTCCAATGGGCCGTTTGTCGGGCTTGAAATTCTCTACAACTTTGCAATTTGAATCATCTTTGTAGCATCAAATATAAAAAAGTTATGCCCGAAAAACCGGTATTTGGCACCAAAATCATGTCTTTTGATCAGTTTTTTGTATTTTCCGGGAAAACGATAAGAGTTAGTGGAAAACTTCCAATGGCCCGTTTGTCGGGCTTGAAATTCTCTACAACTTTGCAATTTGAATCATCTATGTAGCATCAAATATAAAAAAGTTATGCCCGAAAAACCGGTATTTGGCACCAAAATTACGTCTTTTGATCAGTTTTTTGTATTTTCCGGGAAAACGATAAGAGTTAGTGGAAAACTTCCAATGGGCCGTTTGTCGGGCTTGAAATTCTCTACAACTTTGCAATTTGAATCATCTTTGTAGCATCAAATATAAAAAAGTTATGCCCGAAAAACCGGTATTTGGCACCAAAATCATGTCTTTTGATCAGTTTTTTGTATTTTCCGGGAAAACGATAAGAGCTAGTGGAAAACTTCCAATGGCCCGTTTGTCGGGCTTGAAATTCTCTACAACTTTGCAATTTGAATCTTCTTTGTAGCATCAAATATAAAAAAGTTATGCCCGAAAAACCGGTATTTGGCACCAAAATCATGTCTTTTGATCAGTTTTTTGTATTTTCCGGGAAAACGATAAGAGTTAGTGGAAAACTTCCAATGGCCCGTTTGTCGGGCTTGAAATTCTCTACAACTTTGCAATTTGAATCATCTTTGTAGCGTCTAATATAAAAAAGTTATGCCCGAAAAGCCGGTATTTGGCACCAAAATCATGTCTTTTGATCAGTTTTTTGTATTTTCCGAGAAAACGATAAGAGCTAGTGGAAAACTTCCAATGGCCCGTTTGTCGGGCTTAAAATTCTCTACAACTTTGCAATTTGAATCATCTTTGTAGCATCAAATATAAAAAAGTTATGCCCGAAAAACCGGTATTTGGCACCAAAATCACGTCTTTTGATCAGTTTTTTATATTTTCCGAGAAAACGATAAGAGCTAGTGGAAAACTTCCAATGGCCCGTTTGTCGGGCTTAAAATTCTCTACAACTTTGCAATTTGAATCATCTTTGTAGCATCAAATATAAAAAAGTTATGCCCGAAAAACCGGTATTTGGCACCAAAATCATGTCTTTTGATCAGTTTTTTGTATTTTCCGGGAAAACGATAAGAGTTAGTGGAAAACTTCCAATGGCCCGTTTGTCGGGCTTGAAATTCTCTACAACTTTGCAATTTGAATCATCTATGTAGCATCAAATATAAAAAAGTTATGCCCGAAAAACCGGTATTTGGCACCAAAATCATGTCTTTTGATCAGTTTTTTGTATTTTCCGAGAAAACGATAAGAGCTAGTGGAAAATTTCCAATGGCCCGTTTGTCGGGCTTAAAATTCTCTACAACTTTGCAATTTGAATCATCTTTGTAGCATCAAATATAAAAAAGTTATGCCCGAAAAACCGGTATTTGGCACCAAAATCACGTCTTTTGATCAGTTTTTTGTATTTTCCGAGAAAACGATAAGAGCTAGTGGAAAACTTCCAATGGCCCGTTTGTCGGGCTTAAAATTCTCTACAACTTTGCAATTTGAATCATCTTTGTAGCATCAAATATAAAAAAGTTATGCCCGAAAAACCGGTATTTGGCACCAAAATCATGTCTTTTGATCAGTTTTTTGTATTTTCCGAGAAAACGATAAGAGCTAGTGGAAAACTTCCAATGGCCCGTTCGTCGGGCTTAAAATTCTCTACAACTTTGCAATTTGAATCATCTTTGTAGCATCAAATATAAAAAAGTTATGCCCGAAAAACCGGTATTTGGCACCAAAATCATGTCTTTTGATCAGTTTTTTGTATTTTCCGAGAAAACGATAAGAGCTAGTGGAAAACTTCCAATGGCCCGTTTGTCGGGCTTAAAATTCTCTACAACTTTGCAATTTGAATCATCTTTGTAGCGTCTAATATAAAAAAGTTATGCCCGAAAAACCGGTATTTGGCACCAAAATCATGTCTTTTGATCAGTTTTTTGTATTTTCCGAGAAAACGATAAGAGCTAGTGGAAAACTTCCAATGGCCCGTTTGTCGGGCTTGAAATTCTCTACAACTTTGCAATTTGAATCATCTATGTAGCATCAAATATAAAAAAGTTATGCCCGAAAAACCGGTATTTGGCACCAAAATCATGTCTTTTGATCAGTTTTTTGTATTTTCCAGGAAAACGATAAGAGCTAGTGGAAAACTTCCAATGGCCCGTTTGTCGGGCTTGAAATTCTCTACAACTTTGCAATTTGAATCATCTTTGTAGCGTCTAATATAAAAAAGTTATGCCCGAAAAACCGGTATTTGGCACCAAAATCATGTCTTTTGATCAGTTTTTTGTATTTTCCGAGAAAACGATAAGAGCTAGTGGAAAACTTCCAATGGCCCGTTTGTCGGGCTTAAAATTCTCTACAACTTTGCAATTTGAATCATCTTTGTAGCATCAAATATAAAAAAGTTATGCCCGAAAAACCGGTATTTGGCACCAAAATCATGTCTTTTGATCAGTTTTTTGTATTTTCCGAGAAAACGATAAGAGTTAGTGGAAAACTTCCAATGGCCCGTTTGTCGGGCTTGAAATTCTCTACAACTTTGCAATTTGAATCATCTTTGTAGCGTCTAATATAAAAAAGTTATGCCCGAAAAAACGGTATTTGGCACCAAAATCATGTCTTTTGATCAGTTTTTTGTATTTTCCGAGAAAACGATAAGAGCTAGTGGAAAACTTCCAATGGCCCGTTTGTCGGGCTTAAAATTCTCTACAACTTTGCAATTTGAATCATCTTTGTAGCGTCTAATATAAAAAAGTTATGCCCGAAAAACCGGTATTTGGCACCAAAATCATGTCTTTTGATCAGTTTTTTGTATTTTCCGAGAAAACGATAAGAGCTAGTGGAAAACTTCCAATGGCCCGTTTGTCGGGCTTGAAATTCTCTACAACTTTGCAATTTGAATCATCTATGTAGCATCAAATATAAAAAAGTTATGCCCGAAAAACCGGTATTTGGCACCAAAATCATGTCTTTTGATCAGTTTTTTGTATTTTCCAGGAAAACGATAAGAGCTAGTGGAAAACTTCCAATGGCCCGTTTGTCGGGCTTGAAATTCTCTACAACTTTGCAATTTGAATCATCTTTGTAGCGTCTAATATAAAAAAGTTATGCCCGAAAAACCGGTATTTGGCACCAAAATCATGTCTTTTGATCAGTTTTTTGTATTTTCCGAGAAAACGATAAGAGCTAGTGGAAAACTTCCAATGGCCCGTTTGTCGGGCTTAAAATTCTCTACAACTTTGCAATTTGAATCATCTTTGTAGCATCAAATATAAAAAAGTTATGCCCGAAAAACCGGTATTTGGCACCAAAATCATGTCTTTTGATCAGTTTTTTGTATTTTCCGAGAAAACGATAAGAGTTAGTGGAAAACTTCCAATGGCCCGTTTGTCGGGCTTGAAATTCTCTACAACTTTGCAATTTGAATCATCTTTGTAGCGTCTAATATAAAAAAGTTATGCCCGAAAAAACGGTATTTGGCACCAAAATCATGTCTTTTGATCAGTTTTTTGTATTTTCCGAGAAAACGATAAGAGCTAGTGGAAAACTTCCAATGGCCCGTTTGTCGGGCTTAAAATTCTCTACAACTTTGCAATTTGAATCATCTTTGTAGCGTCTAATATAAAAAAGTTATGCCCGAAAAACCGGTATTTGGCACCAAAATCATGTCTTTTGATCAGTTTTTTGTATTTTCCAGGAAAACGATAAGAGCTAGTGGAAAACTTCCAATGGCCCGTTTGTCGGGCTTGAAATTCTCTACAACTTTGCAATTTGAATCATCTTTGTAGCATCAAATATAAAAAAGTTATGCCCGAAAAAACGGTATTTGGCACCAAAATCATGTCTTTTGATCAGTTTTTTGTATTTTCCGAGAAAACGATAAGAGCTAGTGGAAAACTTCCAATGGCCCGTTTGTCGGGCTTAAAATTCTCTACAACTTTGCAATTTGAATCATCTTTGTAGCGTCTAATATAAAAAAGTTATGCCCGAAAAACCGGTATTTGGCACCAAAATCATGTCTTTTGATCAGTTTTTTGTATTTTCCGAGAAAACGATAAGAGCTAGTGGAAAACTTCCAATGGCCCGTTTGTCGGGCTTAAAATTCTCTACAACTTTGCAATTTGAATCATCTTTGTAGCGTCTAATATAAAAAAGTTATGCCCGAAAAACCGGTATTTGGCACCAAAATCATGTCTTTTGATCAGTTTTTTGTATTTTCCGAGAAAACGATAAGAGCTAGTGGAAAACTTCCAATGGCCCGTTTGTCGGGCTTAAAATTCTCTACAACTTTGCAATTTGAATTATCTTTGTAGCAACAAATATAAAAAAGTTATGCCCGAAAAACCGGTATTTGGCACCAAAATCATGTCTTTTGATCAGTTTTTTGTATTTTCCAGGAAAACGATAAGAGCTAGTGGAAAACTTCCAATGGCCCGTTTGTCGGGCTTGAAATTCTCTACAACTTTGCAATTTGAATCATCTATGTAGCATCAAATATAAAAAAGTTATGCCCGAAAAACCGGTATTTGGCACCAAAATCATGTCTTTTGATCAGTTTTTTGTATTTTCCAGGAAAACGATAAGAGCTAGTGGAAAACTTCCAATGGCCCGTTTGTCGGGCTTGAAATTCTCTACAACTTTGCAATTTGAATCATCTTTGTAGCGTCTAATATAAAAAAGTTATGCCCGAAAAACCGGTATTTGGCACCAAAATCATGTCTTTTGATCAGTTTTTTGTATTTTCCAGGAAAACGATAAGAGCTAGTGGAAAACTTCCAATGGCCCGTTTGTCGGGCTTGAAATTCTCTACAACTTTGCAATTTGAATCATCTTTGTAGCGTCTAATATAAAAAAGTTATGCCCGAAAAACCGGTATTTGGCACCAAAATCATGTCTTTTGATCAGTTTTTTGTATTTTCCAGGAAAACGATAAGAGCTAGTGGAAAACTTCCAATGGCCCGTTTGTCGGGCTTAAAATTCTCTACAACTTTGCAATTTGAATTATCTTTGTAGCGTCTAATATAAAAAAGTTATGCCCGAAAAACCGGTATTTGGCACCAAAATCATGTCTTTTGATCAGTTTTTTGTATTTTCCGAGAAAACGATAAGAGCTAGTGGAAAACTTCCAATGGCCCGTTCGTCGGGCTTGAAATTCTCTACAACTTTGCAATTTGAATCATCTTTGTAGCGTCTAATATAAAAAAGTTATGCCCGAAAAACCGGTATTTGGCACCAAAATCATGTCTTTTGATCAGTTTTTTGTATTTTCCGAGAAAACGATAAGAGCTAGTGGAAAACTTCCAATGGCCCGTTTGTCGGGCTTAAAATTCTCTACAACTTTGCAATTTGAATTATCTTTGTAGCATCAAATATAAAAAAGTTATGCCCGAAAAACCGGTATTTGGCACCAAAATCATGTCTTTTGATCAGTTTTTTGTATTTTCCAGGAAAACGATAAGAGCTAGTGGAAAACATCCAATGGCCCGTTTGTCGGGCTTGAAATTCTCTACAACTTTGCAATTTGAATCATCTTTGTAGCGTCTAATATAAAAAAGTTATGCCCGAAAAACCGGTATTTGGCACCAAAATCATGTCTTTTGATCAGTTTTTTGTATTTTCCGAGAAAACGATAAGAGCTAGTGGAAAACTTCCAATGGCCCGTTTGTCGGGCTTAAAATTCTCTACAACTTTGCAATTTGAATCATCTTTGTAGCGTCTAATATAAAAAAGTTATGCCCGAAAAACCGGTATTTGGCACCAAAATCACGACTTTGGATCAGTTTTTTGTATTTTCCAGGAAAACGATAAGAGCTAGTGGAAAACTTCCAATGGCCCGTTTGTCGGGCTTGAAATTCTCTACAACTTTGCAATTTGAATCATCTTTGTAGCGTCTAATATAAAAAAGTTATGCCCGAAAAACCGGTATTTGGCACCAAAATCATGTCTTTTGATCAGTTTTTTGTATTTTCCAGGAAAACGATAAGAGCTAGTGGAAAACTTCCAATGGCCCGTTTGTCGGGCTTGAAATTCTCTACAACTTTGCAATTTGAATCATCTTTGTAGCGTCTAATATAAAAAAGTTATGCCCGAAAAACCGGTATTTGGCACCAAAATCATGTCTTTTGATCAGTTTTTTGTATTTTCGGAGAAAACGATAAGAGTTAGTGGAAAACTTCCAATGGCCCGTTTGTCGGGCTTAAAATTCTCTACAACTTTGCAATTTGAATCATCTTTGTAGCATCAAATATAAAAAAGTTATGCCCGAAAAACCGGTATTTGGCACCAAAATCATGTCTTTTGATCAGTTTTTTGTATTTTCCGAGAAAACGATAAGAGTTAGTGGAAAACTTCCAATGGGCCGTTTGTCGGGCTTGAAATTCTCTACAACTTTGCAATTTGAATCATCTTTGTAGCGTCTAATATAAAAAAGTTATGCCCGAAAAACCGGTATTTGGCACCAAAATCACGTCTTTTGATCAGTTTTTTGTATTTTCCGGGAAAACGATAAGAGCTAGTGGAAAACTTCCAATGGCCCGTTTGTCGGGCTTGAAATTCTCTACAACTTTGCAATTTGAATCATCTTTGTAGCATCAAATATAAAAAAGTTATGCCCAAAAAACCGGTATTTGGCACCAAAATCACGTCTTTTGATCAGTTTTTTGTATTTTCCGGGAAAACGATAAGAGCTAGTGGAAAACTTCCAATGGCCCGTTTGTCGGGTTTGAAATTCTCTAAACTTTGCAATTTGAATTATCTTTGTAGCATCAAATATAAAAAAGTTATGCCCGAAAAACCGGTATTTGGCACCAAAATCATGTCTTTTGATCAGTTTTTTGTATTTTCGGAGAAAACGATAAGAGCTAGTGGAAAACTTCCAATGGCCCGTTTGTCGGGCTTGAAATTCTCTACAACTTTGCAATTTGAATCATCTTTGTAGCGTCAAAATGTCAAAAAAAATTAAAAACCCAAAAGTTGAATATGTCGAAAATGTTATACAAAATTAAATAAGTAATTCGGAAAGTCGTGTGGTGCCCACACCAGATATTTTTAAATTACATTTATTTAAATGTCAACGGTTTTTTCAACTGCCTGTCGTTTGAAATAAGTGTTAGGTCAGTAGTCCAATACTCAATTAACTAGCTTTACCGATTATCGAATAACTCGTCCCAAAGTGTGACGAAACTGAAACTCTACCAATTCGGTTAACCAATTTTGCCTAAAAATATAAAAAATACTATCGATAGGTATTCGACAATAAATATATATATATATATATATATATATATATATATATATATATATATATATATATAAAATTGTGTCAAACATGTGACTGAAAAAGAAAAAGGATGGATCTATCTACATTAAAACATTACTCTATATATTTTATACCACTGATACAATTACACAATATCAATATTCAGTATACCAGTCCTGCCAACACAAACATTCACCTATTTCTCTTCATCTGGTGCATGCACCGTCAACATATGCGACTTCAGCACGCATCTCTGAGTGAATGTCCGTTCACAAATCTCACACGAATACGGCCGCTCACCCGTGTGCACCCTCTCGTGCACCCGCAGCGTAAACATCTTATGGAACGCCTTACCACATGTCGTACAAACAAACTTCCTCTCATTATGGTGCCGATACCGCAAATGCAGCTTCAACTGATCCTTGATTTTAAACGCCTTATCACACAGACTGCACGCATGCGGACGCTCCTCGCAATGCACGCGCGCACTATGACTCCGCAACGTTAGCGGCGATTTAAACGAAGCCCCACAAATCTCACAAATAAAACCCCGTTCCTGCACATGCGTTATCTTATGATACTTCAAAGTGGACCACTGCGCAAACTTTTTATCGCACTCGTTGCACTCGTACGGCTTCTCCCCCGTGTGTATACGTTTGTGCGCCTTAAAATTCGAACAATCGTTAGTGGTGTGCCCGCAAAACTCACAGGTGTATTTTTGCTTGTGTTTGTTTTGGTGCGTCAGCAGCTCTTTGCCGGTAAAAAATCTCGCTTTACATTCTGTACATTTGTGCGACTTTTCATCCGAATGCTTGCTGTTTTTGTGCAATATTATTAGAGACCGATCCGTCGTATTATAATCGCAGTATGGACAATCAAATGTTTTCGTTTTGGATGTTGTTGATTTGTGCGCCAACGCGATGTGTTTTAATAAATCTGCGCGCGTTTTCAATACATTACGGCAATATTGGCACACATGCTCGCCTTCTTCAAGCTGCTCTTCATTGGACTCAATTAGTTCAGTTTCATACTCAAATTTGATTAAATCTGCTACTGTTTCAACTAGTTTCATATCAACACCATTGCCTCTATCATATTCGGTTAACGAGGTCAGCCATCTTTCGGTTTGGTCTGGTGGTACTAGAGTTTGTTCCACGGTCTCTTCTTCTGATGTTGCGCCCTGCACGTGCTCACGCATGTGGGTCATGTAGCGACTGAGAGAATCGCATTTGTAGTCGCATAGTTTGCAGTTTATTGTTTTGATGTTCTTGGCGAGTTGTTTGGGTCGCACGTGAAATCTGTTCCTGTGGGCTCGTAACGATCCCATTTTGGTGTACGATTTGGCACAAAGACCGCAGGGGAATATCTTTTCTTGTTCCGTTTCCGTGATGGCTGTGTCTTCTTCCTTTAATGTTATATTTAAGTCTAGTTCAGAATTTTCTTGTTCCTCTTTGATGATCGATGGAATACTTTCGGATCTGCCAAAAGAAAAGAAATTGTTGTCAATTATTTTACATAATAAGGCGAGAATATTATAAATTATCAACTTTCTACACGAAATAACGGATGTTTATGAAATAAATTACTTACTTGCCATACTTGTGAGAGTAATGGAAAACTTAGAAAAATGTCACTAAATGTGTATCGGCTGTCAAGGGCACCATTTGGACAATATAATTTGTAAAATTTTGAGCTTGATTAAAGTGAATTGAAAAAGTTATAGGGCTTGGCAAATTTTAAAAACTTGCACTGACCACATCAGATTTGTTCAATAAAATGTAATTTATATCATGATTTCTGCTATGTTACATCTTATATATATAGATAGAGGGAGATTGTTGGGAATGCGGCGATTAGGGCTGAAAGAAACCTCTTCTCTTTATATCGATATTTCGCTCTGAATCCAGAGCATCATCAGGATTTACTAAAAACCAAACTAATTAGTAAATCCTGATGATGCTTTGGATTCAGAGCGAAATATCGAGATATATATATATATATATATAATAAATTAGTTACTTAACTCTTCAGCTATGTCAGGTTCATGAAGATAGACTTTCACCAGTTCATTTTGTAAAATCATCTCAGTCCGAATACAGGTACTTCGAAAACTATATGCACTTTGGGCATCAATAATGCACTTAACACATATAGTTTGTGGTTTATGGTCATCATCACAGATCTGTAATGGAAAACAATGCTAAAATTAGTTGCTAGTTGTGATTGCATGTTGTAGTTCCCCAGTGTAAGATGGGCTTTATGAAAACGCCATATTGATACAACACTCCCACTCCCACCAAAACAACAACAATCATGCTCAGCAAAAATTATTGATATGCAGGCTGACCAACCAACACTTGATTATTATTATATGAATACTAGGAAATTGGTTTTATTTGAACAATGAAAACAAATAAAACAACTCACCTCTAAATTGCCGCAACTCACTAAAATTTGTGACAACATAACCTCTTCATCATCAATAACTACAAAGTTGTTTAACGCAATGTTATCCTCGTTCGTAGCTAAACAGACTCGGCATCGTTTATCGAACTCGTCCAGTAATTCGTCCATGGTGTATCGATCTTTTCAGCCAAAATAGTGGAAAACGAAATGTTTGATAACAATCACGAATATAGCTGCGAATTACGTGCATAAACAAGGTAGATAGGAAACTTAATGTACTCTTTTTGGAAACCAGATCCAGCGCCCTCTAATATCAGAACCAAAAAAAATTAGCTCAGACCTGAACCTTAACTGAAATGCTGCATTGAGCAATGCAATGCAATATATTTCATTAAATTCTAAAATAATTTAATTGTACGAAAAAAATTTATAAATACTCCGTACACTTAAATTATTTACATAAATAAAAAGTTAATAAATAAAAAATTATTTAAGGTGTATTGGGAAATGTCTACTGTGGTTTTTGAGTGACCGCGGTTACAATTATTTTTCTCACATTTTCGAAAAGTTTGAATTTGTGGTCACCAATACAATTACGATTTTAAAGGGATTTTTCAGAAGGGTATTATATAGAAAAAATATAGTATTATATAGAAACTCGTATAACATGACATTAAGGAATCTGGATATTATAAAAATATACACATTTTGACCTACTTTCGAGATAGACCGATTAATTTTGGTTATATTTTAATATTATTCACAATCATCACGAACGCGCTAAAAGAAGAATTTTTTTTTAAATTTACAAGTATAAAGTTGACAGCACAATAAACTATAACAAAAGTCTGGTTCAAAATTTTAATTTGTCACATATATATATTTATATATATATATATATATATATATATATATATATATATATATATATATATATATATATATATTTGGTCACATATAGTACGTCCTCCGTTTTATTGGGTTTGGTGTTTCGTTGGTTTGGTAGTACCGTCTCATATATTTTATTACTATTTCGATATTGTTAGTATGCAACCCAAGTTACTTGAAAGTATCGGTAAAAGGTTTAGATAATTGAATACAACTTTGTTTATCTGAACTACTAATACTGAAAATAGTTCAAATAATTATTTTAATCTGTCAAGTTGGTTCTTATGAAAGAACTGTTGCAAGTTGCTTCATTGTTATTATCGTTCATATTGAATTCCAAACACCACTAAAATGAGTGAAACACAGACGGATTCGGATAAAAGATGCAGAACATGTCTTGAACCAAACGCTAACCAGGTTTTTCTTCATAATAAAGTGGCTGTGGACGGTGAAGAGGTTATGTTATCAGAAATCGTATTTAGCTGCACAGGTTTACATGTAAGTTGGCTTTATACTGCTTTCTACTTTATACACTTATCTTAAATTATGCTTATTGGGGATCAATCATATTATATAAATAATTATTAAAGCAACATTTTGTAATATACAAAAGTTTTGGCAGAAAGACTTGAAGGTTAATATCCAGTTACAGAATTGTTACAAATATTGTAATTACAGTAAAGTCTAAAATATGTTTTTTTTTTTTAGTTTATAAATTCAGCCCTGTATTGTCTTTTTAAAGAATATAACAAGTGAACATAGTTATACGGGTAACTATTAGTGTCAACTTGTTTATGATTGTCAGTTTTATTTCTATTGTCAGCTGTTTTAAAATGTTACTGTGATTGCAAGATACACACACACATGATATTTAAAATGAAAATTATTTGTAGGTGAATAGCAAGGATCACAAACCACAAAGCATTTGTTTTAACTGCTCATTACTTGCTCGCACCTTATATCAATTTCAAGCTATTTGCATTCAGTCTGACTTCAAACTACAGAAAGAAATTGAGAATTGTGTAGACAAATATTTTCAAGAGTGAGTATATTAATGTTGTGTGCAAATTCAAATGTGTATGTATGTAGGGTTTGGTTAAGCGTGAATTACATTGTACTCAAAAAATAATAAATTTAATCATGATTACCAAGGGACTATGGACATTCTCACCTAGACTACGGAATACGTGCAATATTATTCTTTTGCATACGTATTTTTGTAACTCAATGTATGTTCTAGTTAAAGAGAACGTTGCGTATTTCTTATACGCATTTCGCCTATGCTATTACATGTGCATCACAAGTTGCCTAAATTTTAACACGCCAACCTTAACGAATCTAGTACAATGTAATGAAGGCTTAATAAGAACATTATAGATGTGGTTCCACACTGAATAGGATTAGCATGCAGCTTGAAATGTAAAATTATATACTGCATTCTATTGCAACACAAACATTGTTTACAGTACTTATTATTGATGTTATGCCAACATTATCGCTTTGATACTGTCAACCTGATTCTGTTGTTTTATGTCTAGTGTCTTTTGTTTATTTTTAAATATTTAATGTCCTCATTTGTTTGCTCTAACTAACTATGCTTTGACAAATCACTGCATGTTTGCACTTTCGCTATTTTGGTTGTAATTAAATTATGCACTTGTTAATTTGCTTTGAAGCGGAACTGCACTTGCCGATCATCATGCTATCAAGATTTTTTCCGCTTACCCGTTACGGTAGTAGATATATGATTACATAAATAAATCTTCTGTTTGTGTATGCTTTGCACTTTATTTCTATTATTAATAATAATAATAAAGTGTCTTGATTTCCTTTTCAATTACAATTTCAAAACAGTTTCGACATTTGAGATATGTATCCACCTTCACTCTTGTTTAATGCTGATGAATGATTTTGTACTTAATTTTGTATATTTGCTAATCCATATTCGAAGGCACTAATTTCTAAATCAAATCTTGAAGGTAGCTATTATCCAACAATACAATAGTTTTGGTACAGTTTTTAAATAAACACACATAAATTACTATTGAATCAAATTCAAATCATTTATGTAACAGTAACAATTGGAAACATATTCTGGAGGAAAAAGACGTTCAAAGTCACCCTACATAATAATATACAATATGTATATATATATATATATATATATATATATATATATATATATATATATATATATACAATATAGTCTATTAAGTGTATTAATGTATGTTTCAGAGACCCACCAGACTCATCAAGTAATACAAAAACAGAAACAGTAAACCCAAATAAACCCGACACTATTCCCAGTGGTGAACAATTATATAAATTAAATGACCCTAAAGAAACATCCGCATTCGAAAACGATCAATCAGACAATGGAACTGAATCAAAATCCCACAAATGCAACCTATGTGGCAAAACCTACAATCACAAACGCACCCTAAACAAACACCTACGCCAATTCCACCGCAGACTAAACTCATTTACAAACGATATTAAACTATGTACATGCAAACTTTGTGGTATGCCATTTCACGAACTCAAAATATTCATGGACCACCTGAAACTGCACGCAACAGGTGAAACCATACCAACTTTCGAGACCTTTATGAAAACCGAAGCAATCGACTCGTTGCTTATAAATATGGCAGAGTTTGATAAGTTTGAAGGTGTTGACGCGCATGTGCTGCAGTCGGTCGCGCGTTTGAGTAGAGATATTATTGATATTAATATGGATGATGAAACCGATTCAATACTACATGCGGTTGCCGGACCGGGGGAAATGGAGGTTATTCTTAAGGGTCGCTTAAGACGAACACATGCATGTTCAGAATGCGATGCTAGGTTTGATAGTAATGTTTTAATGAAGAAACATATCAATTCGGAACATGGCGAGTTGAGTTGTTTGGTGTGTGGCGCGATTTATTTTGAGGAAAAGGATTTAGCGCGGCATGAAGCTAATCATTGTAAAGATGTTGCTGAGGAGAAACGGCATGTGTGTGAACACTGTGGCAGTTCCTTTCTTAAACCGGTGTATTTGCAAATTCATATGCGAAAACACTCGGGGGATAAACCTTATAAATGTACTGAATGTGATGCGAGGTTTGCGCTACCTTCCACCTTGAGTTATCATAAGAAAAAGCATTCGCAATCGAAAGAGTATGTTTGTGATGTATGCGGGATGTCGTTTAAATTTGGAAGCTCGTTACGAACTCACGTGTCCGTGATTCATTCAAATGAGGCTACTGTTAAGTGTACGGTATGCCCGCAGATGTTTTATACTACTAGTATGATGTCTGCGCACCACAAGGCTGTCCATTTGAGCAAAAAGGTGTTTAGTTGTAATGAATGCGAGAAAACGTTTTCTAGAAAGCCTACGCTTGAATTGCATATGAAAGTGCATACGGGTGAGAGGTATGTGTGCAAGATTTGTGATAAGCGATTTAATGCGCCCAGCGTGTTACGGTTTCATTTGAAGACGCAACACAAGTAACTACTATAATAACCAATTAATTTTTAATTAAAAAAAATAATTAATTTAATTTGGCAAATAGCAGGGGGTTTATTCTGTAACAATAATAAGCTTCCAAAAAATTAAATCATGTATATATCTATATATATATATATATATATATATATATATATATATATATACATATAGATATATATATATATATATATATATATATATATATATATATATATATATATATATATTAGTAAATCCTGATGAAGCTCTGGAGTCAGAGCGAAATATCGATCTAAAGAGAAGAGGTTTCTTTTAGCCATAATCTATGCATTCCCAATAAGTCTCCCTCTAATCTATCTATCTATATATATTTCTGAATCAGTGTCAAATGTGTGTAAAATATATTGTGGAATATCTCCATACTATTTGGGGCATAGGTCAATAAAACAAAATGACATTTAATGATATATTCTTTATATGACCTTCATCTATTTGACATATAATTTACACTATACACAGTTTATAATTTAACATTTAAATTTAACACTTGTTACATTTAATTGTGTGTTCAGATCAGGGGTGAAAGTAGTAAAAATGTCAAAAATGTTTTCAGTTTATTTTACAAGCTTTTCTCTTGCATTCTAGACCTCATATCTGTATACACAATGACCCTGTATAATTATCCACACTTAAGATCAAAAAGCTTAGAAATTGATAAGTAAAGAATGGAAAGTCTATCTATCTCTGGAATGTTTTTCTACACATGCCCATTTTTTGGGGGTCCTTTGCAATCTTTCCGTCCGCGACACCCTTTGTACTTACAAACAGGGTCGCGGACCAAAAAGTTCGAGAAACAGAGCTTTTATAAGACCGAGCAAATAGGATGTGATTAAAAAAATGTCACGAACCTCCCTCATTCCAATTAACTCAATCAACCCCTTGGAATGAAAAGTTCATACATACCACATCGAATGTACAGTAGAAAATTAATCAATCATTAAGAAATCTCAATCTCCTAAAGGACAGTCCGGGTGAAATTTCTTCATATGTGCCCTCAGCACGCACGCCTGCGTGAAATCCTTATCGCACTCATGACACAAATACGGCCGTTCCCCCGTGTGCACCCTCTCGTGCACCTTCAACGTGAACATCTTCTGAAAAGCCTTGCCGCAAGTCTTACAAGGAAACCTCCTCTCATTCTTGTGATGATACCGAATGTGCAATTTGACCTGGTCCTTGTTTTTCAACTCTTGCTCGCACAGCGGACATTTGAACTTACGATTCTCCACGTGCACGTTGGAATGTCGCCGTAATGAAGAAGCGCTCTTCATAGCGAATCCACATACGGTGCAAACGTGCCGACGTGCCTCCGAATGAACGTCTTGATGCATCTTCCAACTACTCCACTGCGCATACTTCTTGCCACAAACTTTACAATCGTACGGTTTCTCACCGGTGTGTATCCGGATATGAGTTTGCAGATTTGATTTATCAGAAAACCTTCTGCCACAAATATCACACATAAACTGTTTGGCCTCTTTATCATGCACAGCTGCATGCCTCTTCAAGTGAGCCCGTTTAAAAAACTTCTCCCCACAAGTACTACACGCATGTTTTTTCAGTCCCGCATGCATTTCCTCTTTATGTTTAGCTATAACACTAATGAGATCCGAGGTAACCGGACAGTACGGACAATTATAACAACTCTTCTCAATTCGCACCCCATGCACTTTCCTTCTATGATCAATCAGCGACGTTTCATCTTTCAACACCTTATCACAAATCTCGCACACATGTTCCTTAACCGTCTCTAACCTAATATCATTAATCACAACAGTTTCCAACTCTGGTTCAGCCTCGGGGGGTAATGCAGACGCAAGTATTGGCACACCATGAATATCAATTTCGCACACCGCAATATCGCCGATTTGATACAGCAACTGCATTTCCACATCCGCGTCGCGAGTGTACTCGCCTAAAAGCTGAATGAGCTTGCTGCAAACCTCCTGCGATATTAGCGCATCACTCACTGCCTTCTTCAAATTGGGCGCTAGCTCGCCACACTGGTGTTTCTTTAAATGGTCTATGAACTTCAGCAGGGTGTTGCTTTCAAACGGGCACATTTTGCAAATGATTTTACTGTCGTTGGATAGTCGCCGGATTTGCATGTGCACACACTTGCGGTGGTTGCGCAGTGTTGATCTGCTGTTGAAGAACCGCTCGCAACGGTCGCACGGGTATTTGTTTGGTACGACTTTGTCGCGACTAACTGGTTTGGTTGGGGAGTTTTGGGTTTGTTGGGGTGGTGTGTTTATCGGTTCCTCGAGGGTATTTGTTGATAATTCCTCAAGAGTAGTGGCTGATAGTTCTTCAAGCGTTTTGGTTACCAGTTCCTCAAACGCATTGGTTGAGAGTTCCTGAATGGTATTGGTTGAGAGATCCTGGATGGTATTGGTTGAGAGGTCTGGGATGGTATCGGTTGCATGTTCTTGGATGGTATTAGTTGTAAAATCTTGGATGGTATTTGTTGAGAAATCCTGGATGGTATTTGTTGAGAAATCTTGTAGGGTATTGGTCGTAAAGTCTTGTACAGTATTGGTCGTAAAGTCTTGTACAGTATTGGTCGTAAAGTCTTGTATAGTATTGTTAGTAAATTCTTGTAAGGTATTGGTTGCAAGCTCTTGGATAGTGGTGGTTGCCAATTCTTGGATAGTATTGTTTGAGAGTTCCTCAAGAGAATTGTTTGGGAGCATCACAAGAGTATTGGCAGGGAGTTCCTCAAGAGTGGTGGCTGAAAGTACCACAAGATTGTTTGTGAGTTCCTCCAGACAATTGGTTTGAAATCCCTCAATAGGTAGACCCATTGACTCATGTTTCACTATTACGGAGGGGATGTCTGCGGATCTGAAATACACAATCTGTGGAATATCAAAAAGGCATTAGTTATTACAAAATATAAGAAATACAATCCCAATTTTACTACCAAAACCAATAAAAACCGGTACATACTGTATGCGACCAAAAATACACAAATTAAAATTTTCAGTTGTGTGATCCAGACTTTTGTTACAGGTTACTGTCCTGTCAACTTTATACTTTCTGTGAATTAAGGTTGGCATTTTCAAATTTAGGCAACTTGTGATGCACATGTAATAGCATAGGCGAAATGCGTATAAGAAATACTCACAGTTTTCTTTAACTAGAACATAAATTGAGTTGCAAAAATACGTATGCAAAAGAATAATATTGCACGTATTCCGTAGTGTAGGTGAGAATGTCTATAGTCCTTCGGTAATTGTGAACAAAAAATAATAAATTTAATTTCACGATTACCGAGGGACTATGGACATTTTTTTGTTTCATCAAACTAATGTCTTTGTGCGTAATTGAATTATTTATAAAATTAAACTATTAGGCAACCCAAGTTACACCAATTGTTTTTGCACGCATATTTGTGTTGGCGTTATGGAATTCAAATTGGCGGGAAAGTGACGTTTGCTGGGAAACCATTTTATCAAGATTTTTTTCTCTATTTGTGTACCGATTTTGCTCAAATTTTCACAGCATCACCCCAACTCTGTTTCCCAGCCTATTTGCAAATATGGTCTAAGATTAGCCTATATTTAACCAAAGCCATAAAAAACTTGTTTTGTTTGTTTTGATGTTTATTTCTAATATTGCTGATCAACATTGTCGAAACATTATCTTTAGTGCAGTAAATTTATTCCCAATATTTAAAAAATCATATCAAATGGCTAAAAGTTATTCAAAATGTACTCATAATATTTTTTTTTTTCTAAATAGAGAAAGCTGGTGCAAAAATGCACCACTGGTATAATATCTTATTTTATACCACTGATTTTTCTATATATTTTTTTAAATATTGTAAGTACATTTTGAATAACTTTTAGCTGTTTGACATACTTTTCTCTCTGAAATGAATTGTATTTATTAAATTTCCCACTAATTAATAAAATACTCACTCTTCAATAGCCTCTGGTATGAAACCTGCTTTTAAATTGTGTTGATCCCTCTCAGTTTGTAATACAGACACTGTCATAAGGCAGGATGCTCGAAATCGATATGAAATAATTGCAGCATTTGAACAGTTACTGCATAGGGTTTGTGGCCATCCATCATCAGCACTAATCTACAACATAAATATCTATAATGGAACAATGTGAGGAATGTAGTTACTTTAGATTCTCTCTATTGGCAACACTGAATAATTAAACAAAAGATGTGAAATCACAAGCCCTATTCAAGGTGTTTGACAGTTGTTTTGCCAATTACTGTCACTATGACATTTTAAATTTGTCTGTTCAATAGCTTATAGGACCTATAAAGTTTATGGGATGTTAGTGAATATGGGCATTTGTACTGTAGAATGTGTCCTACCTACTAATTTTTCTGTTTACTGTTGGGAAATTAACAATTTTCTTTCTTAAATAGTTCTTTCACTTTTTTTACCTGACATTCCCCCGTATTCACAGACCTTACATAAATGTATCAATAGCTATTGAACCCATAAGTATTCGTTGTTATGGCAACTATAAATACATTATCTAGGGAATGTAGTTACTTTAGATTCGCTCTATTGGGGACACTGAATAATTAAACAAAAGCTCCAATCACAAGCACTATTCAAAGTGTTTGACATTTGTTTTGGCATATTCTGTCACAATGACATTTTATATTTATCCATTCAATAGATTATGGGACCTATAAAGTTTATGGGATGTTGGTGAATATGTGTTCAAATGGGAGATAAGCTTACTTCAAATGTTAAGATGCTTTAAAAGCAGCTACAATGTTCTTAATTATTACCAAATAAAGAAATCTGCAGCATTTGTAATTGTGTATTTATCAACTATCAAAGAGGGCGTATAAATAAATAGGTGACAATAAAATAGATTGTATATTTTTTTTATCTCTAGTTTAATACATATCAGTTATAATCTTTATCTTTTTTTTTGCCAATATTGCAGTTTATTACTTACTTGCACTCCAGTACAGCTAAATATAATATCAGATATCATAATCTCTTCATCACAAATACTCAGTTTATTGGTGAGCATAATATGCACTTCACAAATAGACAGACATGACCGGCATCTTTTATCCCAATTCCCTTCCAACGCGTTCATTTTGTGATCAAATAAAATACGCTTATATTATTTTATGTATGCTCTTGTAACATGATTTTGTTGTCAAACCGAAATTAACATATGTGCTATAAACAGTGAAGTTCGCTGCATAACGTTGTCAAAAAACAGGCTGCTCAACATAAAATAAATAATATTAAGCATTCTACATACTACTTGGCTTATTAGCTTAGGCGCGAACCATATGTTACAAGTGCCTGGCGTAAGATGGCACCAGAGTCTAATTATTTGTCTTTCCCATCTAAAGTTGTCTATGACGGCAACTCTTTCTGAAAATATTTGTTGACTACTACACTTTTAACTAACTAACTAGCAAGTAATGACATACATTATTTCTTAAAAATCTTAATTATTTACAACAAAAACGGACTTTATTACTGCTCGCTGTTTGTCCCTAAACATGTTCTGCATCTTTTATTCGAATTTGTATCTATTTGGCTCATTTTGCAGAAAGTTTCTTTCGATTTCCTGCAAATAAATCATGATAACATTCATGAAATGAGCTGCAGAACCAAACTACCATAGAACAACTACCAGAAACAAGAAATATAATACAACGGTAGTTCAAATAATCCACGGTAATTAAGTTGCCTACATTACATGAAGTCATTTTCACACCATAAACATTTTGTTTAAAAAGCTTTTATTAGAATAAAAACATTCGACATTTTCTCACATTCCACACTATGCATGAAATTCTCAACCTTACGCCCATGTATATGTCTTACAATATAGATTCTACTATACTTTCGAGGTGACCGTAAATAAAAAAGCGAATTGTCTGTTCTATTAAAGTTATAAAATGTGCCATAACACTAGTCGTATCTAATGCTGTTCATGCGTCCGCATATGTGATCTTAAAACGCACGGCTGCGTGAATCGCTTATCACAAACCGTGCACGGAAACGGCCTTTCCCCGGTGTGCGAGCGCAATAGTACCTTAAGCGCAAACTTCCCATTAAAACCCTTCCCGCAAGTTTCACACGCAAACGGCCTTCTATTCACGTGAGTCTTAATCACATGACTACGCATCTGTATTCTAGTTTTAAACATTTTCTCGCACATATCACACTTCACGTTACGATCCTCCGAATGCCTCCTCATGTGCTCGGCTAGACCGAATTTATGTTTGGTCGCATAGCCACATAACTCGCAAACGAAATCCCGCACATCCGTGTGTATTTTCTCGTGGGACCGCAGAGACGACCACTGGGCGAACTTGCTGTCGCACATGGAGCACTCAAACGGTTTCTCGCCGGTGTGGATGCGCCGGTGTGCGCGCATATTATGCGCGTCGGCGAACGCTCGACCACAAATATCGCACATAAATTTTTTCTCACGTGGCTGATGAGTTTTTTCGTGCCTCAACAAATCCTTCTCTTCCATAAACTTGGCCTCGCATGTTGAGCACGCGTGCCCACCATGCATATCATCCATGTGCTTCAAAAGAATGTACCTGCGCGTGAAAATCTCCCCGCACATATCGCATTTTATGCCGTCACTTTTCAGCTGTTTGAATGCAATTGTGCCGAGAATTGTTTCAGTTCGATCCGCGAGTTGTTTGATGTCGCTTTCGCTTTTGTCCAAGCGCGCTACTAGTTTCAGTACGTTTGCGTCTACACCCATTCCGCTGTAGTATTGTTGAATATTGGTAGTGCACAACTGGCGTGTGTCTGTGGGAATTAATTGGGTACTTGTCGCCTGGTTAGATGCATTTACATCATCATCTATATGAGAATTTAAATGCTCCATACATTTTTGTATGGAGTAACATATAAATCCGCAAAGTTTACACTGGCACACCTTGATTTCAGGGGGCAGGATTAGTAATCTGTGATGGTCCTGTTGTAGGTGTGTATGTAAACTACGAATTTGGCAATAGGATTTATCACAGAGGCCACAGGGGAATATTTCTGGCAACTTTGATGTTTCTGGCTCACTTGTTTTATATTTGGAGTTGTTTGTTTCATTGATTTTGCTACTACTGGCAATTTCAATTGAGTCATTGCTATCACTACTGATTTTTGTTGTTTCCATGTCACTGTCACTAGTTGTTTTATCAAAATTATCTGGTTCACTATCCATATCATCAGAATTTTCCACTTCTGAATCACTAGTGATTCCAGCCTCTTCTTTTAGTGGATCAGTTTCAAAGGATCTGGAATAGAAATAATTACAAATTATAATAGCATATGTTTTTATAAATATTGTTCTATAGGATACTACTGTAGCTAATGGATATTCTATTTGGTGGTGGTAATACATGAGCTAGAGGATTTTGAAATATTGTAATACTCACTTTGTGACATATAATGTTGGACAGATTTCACTCTTTAAAATCACTTCATTCTGCAAAATCAAGTCAGATTGGAGACAGATTGCTCGAAATTGGTATGAATTGCAAGCATCTTTTGAACATTTGAGACATATGCTTTGTGGTCTTCCATCATTTACATCTATCTACAATAAGAGATCAATTTAGTGATGGGTGCTATTGAATGAATTGGATCGATAGTCACTATAGATAGTTATGGAACTAACAAATAAAAACTATTGACTATCAACTAAACTCAATTGAATAAAACAAATCTAATAAAAATAAACGAACAATAACTATCAACTGATAACAATAGGCTACTAATTATAAAATTATTCAAATTATATTGTATTTTATTTATTATTTTTAATTATTTATTTATTGTATATATTTATTAAAGTCGCTCAAATTAGATCTGAGAACTTCAATGTATAAGCTTCAAATTACTTTTACAAACACTATAAACTAAACTTACATGTAAACCAGTACAATTTAGTATAATTTCCGACAAGATAACCTCTTTACCGTAAACACTGACTTTATTATTGAGCGAAACATGCTCACTGGTTGTCTCCAAACATGTTCTGCATCTTTTATTCGTATTTGCATCTATTTGGCTCATTTTACAGCAACTTTCATTCGATTTTCCCTTAATAAATCATGATAACAGTCATGAAGTTAGCTACAGATCATAGAAATATATCTTATAACGGTAGTTCAAATGAACCAACTTGTCAATTTAAATACTGTCAACATAGATTGTTAATTAAGTTGTCTACATCATAGACAACTATAGATGCGAAAGTCAAATAATTCGACTCTGGTGCTATCTTATGTCTGTAGTATGGAATTATTAGCTCAGACGCGAACCATATTCCATTCAATTCAATAATTGCTCTGTGCTAGCAGCAGTGTTTCGGAAGCACCACAAATATATTTTATGCAGCGCGACAGAGATTTAAACTCGTGTCTGCTGCGTTACAAGTTTCTGTGTTCCACCCAAATCATCCTTTAACTAATAGAAGTTAGTACTTTATGGGACAATTAAAAACAAAATATTATATATATATATATATATATATATATATATATATATATATTATATACATCTCTTTTATTTGTATTTCATTAGAATGTTTTTATATTTACATTGAATGCTATATACTATGCAATTTGTACTTAACCCTGCCCTTGGGCGGATGCCGCTCCCGTATGTGTACCTTTAGAAACATCTTATTTGCAAACCGTATATCACACAGCTTGCACGCATACACACTGATTGCGCTACAACGATTTCGGCCCCCATTTTGTTTTTTTGTCTTGGGCTGTAACTTGGAGTTGGCTGTGCAGTTGGCTCCATGGAAACGCAACTGAAATCTATTGAAAAACTTCATTGGACAGTCTTCGCAGGCGAACTTCTTTTTATCCAAATGCACTACATCTTTGTGTTTGGCAACATCAGCTATGTCACTTTTGAAATCACAATAGGGGCAACTGTGTTCTTCACACAATTTATTTCGATGGCACTCTTTTGTATGGGTGTTTAAGGCGAGTGGTGTTTTAAAATTGCTGCCACAATACTTACAAGTGTATTCTCCCTCATTTTCTTCTGCATGCTCATTGCAGTGCTGCTGGAATCCTGATTCGTTTTCAGTTGTGAAGTCACAATCATCACAGCAGTATATTTTTGTTATTTGGTTGAGTACTGATGGGGCTGTTTCAGCATGATTATTTTTTGTATGGAAGTTTAGGACTGTTTGTGTTTTAAAGCTGGAGCCACAATATTTGCAGACACAACATTTGAACCATTTCTCATGTGCGTGTACATTTATATGTGCAGTGATCTCACTTTTGTTTTTAGTTGTGAAGTTGCAATAATCACACCAGTATTTCTTTTCTATTTGAGGGTCTGTTTTAAAATAATCATATTTTCTGTGAAGGGACATGTGGTATAGACTGAAATATGACTTGTTGCAACTGCTACATTTGAAGACATTTTTTGTAGCCATGGTTGTATTTGTTGTAGATGCTGCATGTTCATTTTTTGTATCAGAGTCTATTGTTATTTTAGTAATGAAGCTGCAAAGACTACATTGTCTATATTTTATTAATTTCTTCTTTGCATGCTTCTTGCTGTGCATTTTCAACCTTGAATTGTTATCAGTTATGTAGTCACAATCTTTACAGCAGTATAATATTTTAATTTGGGTGAGTTTTGGTGTTGTTACAGAATGCTCATTGGTCTTGTGAAGAGGAAGGTTGGATGGATTCGAAAATGACAAAGTGTTTTTTTTATCCATGGTTGTTGCTATTGGTGATATTGATTTTGTTTCATTGCTTGTTAGATTTGTCTTATCCAGATCTGATATTTGTGTTTCCTCTAAATCTACATCAAGTTCTTCCAATTTTATTTTATCTGGTACATCAACATACTCTATTTGTAATGGATTTGTTTCATTGGTAGATGTCAAATCTGGTTTCACCTCATCAACACTGACAAATTCTGTTTTGACACACCTAAAATATAATAAAACAGTAGTTACTACTACTGTCATTATTCTAATATTGATCGTGTAAGCTGCCTTCAAGACTACATGTTTAAAGTTTCAACATTTTCTGAGAAAATCTGTGTGATTTGAATTGTGTGATGGTGCCAAAGGGTTCATAATTTATCATTGCTGTACTACTGTAACTGTATTTGTTACATTTTGTCACCTAACCAGCAACACCACATAAATTGTTACAAGTTATTTGATTAACAAATAACACATTAGAGGTACAACAATGATAAATTATGAACCCTTTGGCCCCCTCGCACAGATTTTCTCAGAAAAATGTTGAATTTTCTGTATTATTACATTTGGCAAAGTGCAATATATATTAATTGTGTAACTTCATGTCAATATTGGTTGCTTACAACGATTGCACATGCAATCTTACTCAATGTAAAATGTGCATTAGAAGGTAGAAATTTCTTACACATCATTTGGATCACTACCAATTGCACTGTCCGCCTCAGATTCCAGCATGTGGTTAGTTTTTCTAAACGTTTGAATAAAATTAAATGAATTATAAGCATCTTTGGCACAATTCTCACATAATGATTGAGGTTTTCCATCATTTTCACTAATCTACAAAAACAAATTGATAAGAAAACAGCAGCGACCGTGTTATGTTTCAACTTACAGATATATGCACTAACTCAAATATGATATCAATATAACGCAACTTATCTCCGTGAATGGTTACTGTGTTATTTAGAGAAACAAGATTTGCGGTCTTTTGCAAACACGCCCTGCACCGACTACAATTGTACGGGTGTTTATTCGAATTCATTCTTAAAACTTTAGTAATAACAAACGAGCAGCTGGGATGTCACCATAGACAAAATAGATAGGAAATATACTTTTTTTTAGAAACCTTCTCTCAACGTCCTCTATTGAGTGAACTACCAACTAATTAGCCCAGCTCTGAACCCCCTAATTCAATGAAAATAAATTAAAAACAATATTTAAAATATGAAATACTGTTTATTTAAATAACTCAATGTTATTAATTAAGTATTTTTGAATAAATTACCATTTAAATACATGTCAAGAATCTCGAAAATATCAAAAATATCAGAAATGTTAAAAAAGTTAAAACTGTAATTCGAAAAATCGTGCCCACACCAGTAATTTCATTGATCCATAGAAACAAAAACTATTATTCTGTATAAAAAAAACTCATTTATTTTGTTCCACAACCACTAATTTTCAAAACAAAATAGATATAAATTTTCGTTGGCGATAAAATTATGAGCTAGAGGGCAAACAAGTTCAGTACAAGCTTCATTTCATCTTTCAACATAATATTTTAAACAGAAATTAATTACAAAATTCCTAAAACGTTCAACGCTTTTATACAGCGATATTTGTTTTTAAAAAAATGAAGGTTAAACCTCAGTATATTACTTGAGCCTTTATGTTTATCGTTTAGGAGTTGATCCAGGCTGCTCCAAGCCTGCTAAGATAGTCCAGAGCAGCTCCAGAACAATAAACGAAAGCAGTTTTGGATGCTGTGCAAGAACAAATAGAATATTTAAAATATCGTTATTTTATTAAAATTGGCCATTTAAACTTGAATTCTCCCTGCTCTAAAGTAAATTATTATAAGTTTCTCTAAAATCAAATCAAATCTGGCATGCATATCTTGTTATAAAGTTTTTACAAATTGATAACAATTTTATGTCCGTATTCATAAATGACAGCTAAAAAAATAACGCCTTTTAAATGCAAAATCAATTTTGAAATTTTGTAAACTCACTTTAGGGTCTGAAAAATTAGTTGTCAAATTATAACAGTCCATTTTGCATGTAACAACACGTTATTTTTTCATAGACGTTTATGAATACGCGCATTATCTTTTAAATCTCTTATTTAAACTAATTTGTAAACATATAAGCGTTAATGTATTATTAGTTGCCTAATATGAATCATTGCAATAATATTCAGTGTTTGTGCGTGTATTGATAAAAAAAACAACCTCACTCTTGGGTCTGCTAAAATTGTCAAAAGTCCAGCATGCCAACACAAAAACTGTTGTTTTTCTTTGGTTGCCATGGGATACAGACGGTTCAGCTGTTTCTGATGCAATTTAATTGCACATCAGACTCACAGGCTATTACAATTTCATATTAATTTTAATCATAATAAATATATAAGCGAATTTTCTTCACTGTATATTTTCTTAAATTTGAGTTGGCTTTTGTCGTTCCGGAGCTGTTCTGGGATGGTCTTAGAACAGCCCCAAACGATAAACGAAAGCGGCTTTAATACCGTCTGTTCACTACACAATTTACCTCACACGCACAAACCATCACAAGCTATGTACAGTAAACAAGGGTGTTGCATCTTCACTCCATACTTTCTTCATCCTCTATTTCAGCGTTCGTAGTGATTTCATTTTGCATCAACGACAAATCCAACCGCAATCCATCCTTATCAACCGCATGGAATTTCGCCATGTGCCACACAACATTCCGCATCTGTGTGTAATTTTTACCGCAGATTTTACACGAGTGCGGCTTTTCGCCGGTGTGCATCTGCCAGTGTGATTTCAGTCGCGAGCGCCTATTGAACACCCGCCCGCATTCCGTGCATGGAAACTGTTTCTGTCCGTCAACTAATGTGCATTCCAGCTTACGTTCGGAGTCGTGCAACCTTTGATGCCTCTGCTGCTGTTGGCGATCAACAAAACCTTTATTACATTCCTTGCAGTAGTGCCGGAATTTCTTGGTATGCAAAATTAAATGGCAATTGTATGCGGTTTTTTGGCTGAATTGGCGCCCGCAGTGCTCACACATAAACGGCTTGGTTTTGGGGTGTTGCACCATGTGGGCGCGTAGGTCATCTTTGCGCGTGCAACTGAAACCGCATGAAACACAATTATAAACACGTCCGTACCGGGAATGCCCATAGAAATGCTTTTCTAAATCATCTAATGTGTTAAACACCTGATCGCAGTCAGCACATGGCAGCGCTTTATCATTCGCATGATTCTCTTTGTAGTGCTGAATTATATTAGCTATACCTGTGCATGAACTTTCACAACGGTCGCACTGATACTTTTTTGTGTGTACCACCAAGTGGCAGTTGTACAAAAACTTCTGGTTGAACGAGCGTTCGCAATGCGGACACTTGTACGGTTTATTCTTTTTCGGGTGATTCATCATGTGTGTTCGTAGATCATTCTTCCGCGTGCAGGTGTATTCGCAGAAGTCGCAATTGTAGTTCTTGATTTGGCGTCGGTGTCCCCGTAAATGCCGATCGTATGTGTTCAAGCCTTCAATGTTTCTACCGCATTCTGTGCATAAAAATTCGGTTGTTTCCGCGTGTCTTTCTTTGTAGTGGCGTACGATGTCAGCCACGCGATCACAAATGCATCTGCATATGTTGCAATTGTATGTTTTTAGGGGCGGTTTTGCGGCGCCATCGTGCACGCTTTTTTTGTGGTTCTTCAAACACCGCTCGGAGCTCAACAAGCGGCCGCATATATCGCACATGCGTCGCATCATTTCGGGGTCGTTGTGGCGCTGCATGTGGATCTCCAACTCGCTCTTTGTTTGTGTTTTAAAACCGCAGTATTTGCATTGAAGTATGTCCGGGGGGCAACTTTGGTGGTGGTGCATGTATTCGGATTGTGACCTAAACACCTGTTTGCAGATTTTGCATGTTTGTTTGAATGAAATTATTTCTTTGAGTTCTGTGTACATGGTGTCTGCTTCTTGACTGGAGGGTGATGTGGTGGGTAGGGTGGTGGTTATATTTGGTTCTAATAGCTGCATACTTAGGATGTCGATTTTGGTATCGAGGTCATCTTCTTCATCCATTTGTGTTCTGAAAAAATCATAATTTATAATTACATTAGGTTAAATTTAATTCAAGAATCAATTTTTTAATGTGTTTACCCCCCGTATTCACCAGTGTGCCATAAATGTATCAACAACTATTGAACCATAAGTATTCGTTGTTATATGCAACAATAAATACATTATCTTGGGAATGTAGTTACTTTAGATTCTCTCTATTGGAAACACTGAATAATTAAACAAACGTTGTCATCAAAGCTCCAATCACAAGCGCTATTCAAAATTTTTGACATTTGTTTTAGCAAGTTCTGTCATAATGACGTTTTCAATTAATTAATTCAATAACTTATGGGGCCTATAAATTTATGGGATGTTGGTGAACGGGCATTATTGCGGTAAAATGTTTTCACTCGAAAATTTGCTTTTCATTCAGATCAACTATATATCTGTGATTTTTTAATCACATTTTTACTTTAATTTCATTCAATAATTGTCTGCTATTTATTGACCTCTATCCGACTCTAAAGCGACACCTGGTGTCTAAAAATTGAGGTCCTGAAATGGTGTAAAATTCAAATTTACATTGATTTTGTATGGTGTTTCAGATTAGATTACAGCTCACTCGATTAATGATTCTTCACGTGTATGGTCTCGTCGTGTTTGTCTCACTTTCCGCTATCAGTTTCTATTCGGTTTCTGAATCTCACTACTCGTTACAAGCTGCAAATACTAAATTTTCATGGACACATTTTGATGTTTATTCATTACTTTATACGGTACTGCCAATCAACCTATCGCATGCGATGTTGTCACTGTTCCTACTATCGCTCTAAGAGTATTAGTATCAGTTCAGTAAAACGATATATATTCCAATTCCAAGTTTGAATCAAAATAAAAAGAGATGAAGAAATGTAAAAGTCATCATTAAACTCAGGATCGTCATATTCACTGGAATCCACAAATTTAATTTCAATGCCCATACTTATAGTAAACACTACAAACATAAAACAATTAAATACGGCAACAGTGTATATATTCTGAATGTTGGTATAGCTTCAAAATGTGTATGCAACCACACATAAAATAACCTAAAATGAGACAGATTGACAATAATTTGGCAAAACGTGCTGTATGAAAATTAATGTTTTTCTATTAGTAAAGGCAATATTGGACAATAATTGTAGAGTCTCAGTATAGCCAAATGTGGGACGAACACGTTGGGCACCATCTGTGCAAATTCATTATTGCGAGAAAGTTTAAAACGACCATTGAATAAAATTCCATGTAAAATGTGTCGGCGGCAATTACCAACGAAATAAATAAACCATCAGTTTTTATGGTAGTGGATTCTTACATATTAAGACCATACTATTAGAAGACAATACTCTTACAACAAATAATCAACGGAAATTTAAATGATTCAATAACGAAAACTTGGCGCCAAAAGTATATGTCACCTTTACACCATTTCGGGCCGGCGCGGTGGCGCCCCCATCGGTCATTCTATAGGTCAATCCTTGATTTCGTATGTGGCCTGTGTAAATACTTAAGGTCGTTTTAGACAAGACAATTTCTTGACTCAAAAGTTAGTCAAGATGGCATACAATCTAAATTGTCTCGTATCATACAGCGAATTATTTGAAATATTGAATTGGATACTAGATCGAATGGAAAAAATATAACGCGTTCTATTTGTCAATGATATATTGTATGGTAGGATATATGAATTTATTTCTTGAACAACTTTTGAGCTAAGAAATTGTCTTGTCTAAAACGACCTTAACTGCATAATGGTAGTTTTAGACAAGACAATTTCTTAGCTCAAAAGTTGTTCAAGAAATGAATTCATATATCCTCCTCCTATACAATTTGTCTTTGACAAATAGAACATGTTATATTTTACCATTCGATCTACCATTCAATTCAATATTTCAAATAATTTGCTGTATGATATGAGACAATTTAGATTGTCTCGCATCTTGACTAACTTTTGAGTCAAGAAATTGTCTTGTCTAAAACGACCTTAAGATATGCTGGTATCACAAAATTAATAAATGTAAATTAATAATCACTTTATACCATTATGGTGATAAAACAACTTACGTATCATTATAATTGACTTCGTCACAATCTTTTTCCTCCTTGACGTCCAATAAATCGGTTAATTCATCTTGTAAAATCACGTCGGACCACTGGCACGATTTTCTAAATTTGAAGCATCGCTTGGCTTCCTCCACACAGTCAGTGCACAAACTTTGTGGTTTCTGGTCATCTTTATATACCTGATAAGTAAACATAATACAATTAAGAACAATTTCAATGCCACAACCAATTTGACTATAATCAACACTTTTTTGTACTCAACAATTGTGTATCATCAATAGCAGTTTCTACATGTCAGTTTGGTTGCCTATCATAAATATGACATACGTTTAAATATTCCCGCCACTTTCTCAACATGCAATAGCGATCACGTGACTCACGCGTCCGCCCAACCAGCCATATTAATAAATTTCCCTACCCAGCTAATAATAGCCATCGCTAATTTTAGTCGGAACAAGTTTTTTGCAATTATAAAAACCACAAATACACAAAAGTCCCCGGCACCACAACAAACCTATTCATCACAACAATCCCATTCGGCTAGTAAGGTTATGTGAACTCACCTCGATGTTGCAACAGCTGACAAAAACCTCGGTCAGCGGGTAGCTTTTCTCGTCGACGAACACAGAATCGGCCAGCCGTATTTTGTCGGGCCGCTCTTCGAGGCAGGCGCGGCACCGCGGGTCCGTTGTGTCCATGATTATTTACACAGCACCAGAGCGACTGTATTGCACATTCGGTTGCACGTAGGCCACTGGACTGGGCGCGATTAGTCACTTGGTTACTCACTCGGGCGATAAAAAAACAGGACGCGTTGTGAAAAAAACTTGTTGACAGCGACAATAAATGTGGAGATATTTTCGCGAGAATTTAAGGGATTCAATCCGGAAGACAGAAATTATTTGATGAATGTATTTTATGCGCGGGGGGGATTCGGGGAGTATATTTATGACGCGGCGTTATCTGCAGGCTGGGTTTTTTTGTGCACGGAGGAAAATCGTTAAGGACGCGCGTCAAGGTTATTTGTGCACGGCGTGGCGCGATCTCGCGCTTAGTATAGAGCTCCCAATTTACACACACGGCCGGCGGACTTTGCTTGTTGTAATTAATGACTCGTGTTGTTAATCGCGCGCCATAATACAATAATATTATCGTTATTTAATAACAATTTAATGGGTTACTTAAAACACCCTAAAACATAATTGCATGCGAATTTCTCTGTATTATTTGATTTCACACAAATATCAAGCAACACAAAACAAACAAAAAACAAATAATGGCAATTTTTATAGGTATCTGTAGAACGGAAGCAAACAATATTCAGAAAACAGGTACGGTTATATAAAGGTGAGGTAACTATTCGCGATCCAAAGGTTAACGGTTTTCTTCAAAGTAGTAGGTAAACAGCTGATGTTTGTTATTGTTTGATCAGCTGATTGCACTAAAATCATATGATTTCAGTCACTTCTACAATAATGCGCGGTTGTTAATGTACTTTTAAGGTAAAAATGGTATAAAATTGGCTCTATAGTCATGTATAAGATGAAAAAACAATTGTTATGCAACAAATTCCCTTCTAGATGTAGTTCATTTCCTGCCACCAGATGGAGTATGAAACAGCTTGAATCGCCAATAAGCCGTGACTATATTGTTAGATATTGCATATTGTTTTTAACTTGGAATTTTATATTTTTATATGTATGCCATGTACAGCATATGTTACATTAAAAACAGTTGTCAACATTTAACGGTCCGTTTTGCATTTAAAGAAACGTTTATTTTAACTGACCTTTATGAATACAAGCATAAATGTGCTGTATACTTTGTAATATATGGTGTACATAACATACATATAAAAATATAAAATGGAAAGTTAAAAACAATATGCAACATCTAACAATATAATCACGGCTTATAGTTACCTCGCCTTTATACAACCGTACCTAAGTTTTCTGAATATTGTTTGCTAGTTCGTCTACAGATGCCTATAAACATTGCCATTTTTTGTTTATATATATATATATATATATATATATATATATATATATTGTTTGTTAGTTCCGTATACAGATGCCTATAAACATTGCCATTTTTGTTTTTTGTTTGTTATGTGTTGCTTGATTTTTGTGTGAAATCATATATATATATATATATATATATATATATATATATATATATATATATATATATATATATATATATATATATATGATTTCACACAAAAATCAAGCAACACATAACAAACAAAAAACAAAAAACATTGCCATTTTTGTTTTTTGTTTGTTATGTGTTGCTTGATTTTTGTGTGAAATCATATATATATATATATATATATATATATATATATATATATATATATATATATATATATGATTTCACACAAAAATCAAGCAACACATAACAAACAAAAAACAAAAATGGCAATGTTTATAGGCATCTGTATACGGAACTAACAAACAATATTCAGAAAACTATAAGCCGTTATTATATTGTAAGATATTGCATATATATAATTTCGGGCACAAAATACGACTTGTAAAAAATTGGGAATATGCGTTAAATTTACTTCTAAAAACTTGTAGTACTATCTTGTTGGTTGCACTCAACTCAACTCACAACAAATCAAACATGGCACTATCTGATAGACAACAAGTTAATCAAAGAATAATGTACACAACCCCTGTGCAAATCAGGTGCGCCATGACACGCTTCGACATGACCTATATGCGTAATTTCTATGCATTTTACTCTTGTAGGGTACAAGGTAGGAGAAGCATGGTACAACAACGTATTGTATAAACTTAGTTTTAATAAGTAATGCGTTGACCACCATTCTTACATCGCAGTTCAATTTCAAAAAATCATATGAACTGCTCCTCGCATATAGATGCCGCCACTTTGCAGGCTTGTCGGCCATGATGTTCAATGTATGCGATCAAAATCCCACCCTTAATAAAAACATGTTTGAAAAAATTATTGATATAGCCGTGGCCTCTCAGACACATTGCGCCCGTTGCTATTAAAATAATATTGAGCCCGACGGAAGTTTACTAATAATAATAATAAACTTTATTTCTCATAAATTGTAGCAATATAATAAAATACATTTAATACAGATACAATAAAGGAAACAGGTCAATATAAAAACAAGCCCAACATGAACGATAAATTGTCAAATAATAAGCATTTTATATAAACATAATTTTATAATTATCAAAGTACAAACATAGAGGACCCAGTGTACAGCAATGCTGCATGCATGCGTGTATAACGATTTACTCGTTCGCTACTATCCGTATATAATAATGCTTTGTATTACATTAATAAACTTACATATCAAATACAAACCGTACTATTGCGTGTTATATATATTTAACCATATAGTTTCTTAAATTTGAACACATCTAATTACGAGTGTCTGTCATTTCGCCGTTGTAAACCGGTCTTTTGGCACAGCTGATATTTGTTGTGGTGTTGTCGAAATGTCAGTCACTCTGGACATTAAACTGAAAAAAGCCGACAAAGTTTATCATGAAGGGGTGAGTTTTTACTTTGCTAGCTGTACTGTGAAACTTCTCAATATAATTTCTGTTTTGTAGGAGAATGTCACAGGTTTGGTGGTAGTTGAATCAAATTCTGATATTAAACACGATGGGATCACTTTGGCAATGGAGGGATCTGTTAATTTACAGCTTAGCACTAAGGTTGTCGGTATTTTGGAAGCATTTTACAATTCTGTAAAGGTACTGGGGTACTTAAGACAAATATTTCTGACATTGGTTTCTCTGTTAATCTTCATGCAGTAGCCAATTAGAGCCAATTAGATATCAAAGGGATCATTCTGTAAGCTGTAAAGATCGAAATTATTTAGAATGTTCTGAATGTCATGACTAATAAAGTATGCCAATTCTGGGGTGTGATCATTACACTACTTGTTCCAAACATACTCATTTAATGTTTTTATGTTTTCACTGATTTTCATGGTTATTCACGTTTTCATGATTATTTACATTTTTAATTTTTCTTTTACGTTTATCACGTTTATTCATATTCTGAATTTTTTTTCCTTCAAGTTTTTAGTACGTTTATTTACGGGTTTTCACGTTTATACGTTTTTTCACAGGTGTTCATGTTTTTAACTTTTTACACGTATATTCACGGGTTTTCATGTTTTTAAAGTGTTTTTTACGTTTATTGCACGTTTTCACGTTTTTTTCTGTCTCAAATTTTGTCACGTTTATTCACGGGTTTTCACGTTTTTATCTTTTTTGTCCACTTTTATTCATCCGTTTTTACGTTTATTCGCAGGTTCTCACGTTTTTTCAAGTTTTTTTATACGTATATTTACGTTTTTCCATTTTTTCACGTTTGTATCAAGTTTTGTCTAGTTTATTCACGGGTTTTCACATTTTTATCAAGTTTTTTACGTTTATACACACGTTTTTTTCTCTCTCAAGTTTTGTCACGTTTTTTCGCAGGGTTTCACACGTTTTTATCAAGTTTTTTTCATCTTTATTCATGCGTTTTCACGTTTTTATCAAGATTTGTCGCGGGTATTCACGTTTTTTCATCTTTATTCACGGGTCTTCCTGTGTTATTTTTTTTCAAGTTTACAACAAACATCTCTTGATCACTATATTCAATTGTTCAAAACACTTGGCCTCCCATTGGCTAAAGCATGGCAGAGAAACAAAAGTCAGGCTTTATTATTAATTTATTGAACAATCATAAAACTTATTTTAGCCTATTCAATTATTGCATGTCACATGTGAGGTGCTGCCACCAGGTAGACTTCCTAGTGGCATAACAGAGATACCATTTGAGTTGCCACTGCAACCAAAACAAAACCGGGAATTATATGAGACATACCATGGTGTGTACATAAATATCAGCTACAGCCTCAAATGTGACATGAAACGGTCTTTCCTCTCCAAGGATATACAGAAGACACAGCAATTCCTAGTGCAATATCAACCTCACAAGTTGGAACCAATGAAATCGGTTAATTTCGCAATCAGTCCAAGCTCATTATCGTCAGGTACAATGTTTATCCTTTATATAATTAATATATATATATTTATATATTATATATATATATATATATATATATATATATATATATATATATATATATATTATATATATATATATATATATATATAAGTTTTCTAACTATTGATAGATTTATGGAACGTCGGTCACCCCAGTATTCATTAACAATCCATGTATCAATAGCTATTGAACCTATTATTATTATAAGTATTCGTTGTTATAGCAACAATAAATACATGATCTAGGGAATGTAGTTACTTTAGATTCTCTCTATTGGAAACACTGAATAATTAAACAAAAGGTGTCATCAAGGCGCTTATAACAAGCGCTTTTTAAGGTGTTTGACATTTGTTTTGGCAATTTTTGTCACAATGACGTTTTCAAGTTATCCATTCAATAGCTTATGGGACCTATAAAATTTATGGGATGTTGGTGAACACGGGCATGAGTCGTTTACGACCGGGAATACTTACTTGATCTTATCAAACAATTCAATTTAATTATATGCGTCAAATCAAATGTTCTATGGAACCAGTGCAATATTTTAATTTGATGCGACGGACTGAAGGAGAAACAGAATTTCAATAGAAATTGAATGGTTTTGGCGTCTACTACGTGGTAATTCATTTTCAATAAAGGAGATGAATAAAACTACTATGTTTTTTACCACTTATTTAAAAAATAAGTGGTAAAAAACATAGTAGTTTTATTCATCTCCTTTATTGAGAATTTCAATAAACTTTTCCATTGACAGTGAAATGGGAATAGGTGGTATCTGATTGGTTGATGCAATAAAACTGACGGATAATCGGAGAGGAGGAATATGGACTACACACGTTTTTCTAGTATTTTATTTTGCTTCTTGTGGTACGAATGGCTTTTACTATAAAAATCCTATTGCGAAATAAGTTGCCTACACCATTGATTGATAGAACAATTTTTCAAGTGAATAAATATAATATATTTAAAATAATATCCATTGGACATTTGTTAAGGTCGTTTTATACAAAAGACAATTTCTTGACTAAAAAGTCAATCTAAATTTTCTCGTATCATACAGCAAATTATTTGAAATATTAAATTGGATGGTAGATCGAATGGAAAGATATAACGCGTTCTATTTGACAAGGACAAATTGTATGGGAGGAGGATATATAAATTCATTTCTTGAACAACTTTTGATCCAAGAAATGTTCTTGTCTAAAACGACCTTTAGGTAAATATTTAGCAATATTTCTTGGCATTTTTTTAATGTAAAATAAATGCAATGCTACTGAGGTAGCTACAGAAAATAATATCATATAATTTTAGGTGGATCCGGCGCTCCAGATTTTCTCATTCGTGGCCGCATCGACACAACGCGATGCAGTGTTTCTCGCCCTCTAACAGGTTACCTTATGTTGGAACGATGTGCTAAACCAGTGCGTTCAGTGGAGCTGCAGTTGGTACGCGTGGAAACATGCGGTTGCGCTGAGGGTCATGCCCAAACCCGTAAGTATAATTTAAATATTTTATACGTTTGGACAAATCCCCTGGCTTTTCTATATCCATCCACACTTTCCTTCTCTCCTCCGACCCACAACTCGCTCATGCCATGCATACTTTATCCTCCCTCCTCCATTTTAACATGAGTATATAGCCCGGGGATTTCCCTCATCATACAAGGAATTTTATTTAATCCCTCCACGACACAAGCTTGCCCTCTGCTATGAGTACGCAAGTGCACCTTCAAATTTGAATTCCTATTGAAACGCTTGCCGCACACCTCACACGCATACAGTCTAACACCTGTATGTGTCATCATGTGTCGATTGCGTTCACTACTAAATGTAAACGCCCTATCGCACATGGAACATTTGAATGGTCGTTCGGCACGGTGGCGTTTTTGGTGATTTTTGAGCGCGTTCGCTCTCGTAAACCGCGCGCCGCATTCAGAGCAACCGTGATCACGTTGTGTAGCGTGTGAAGCTTCGTGCGACCGTAGCGCCGCTTGTTGCGTGAACGTTTTGCCGCATTGGTGGCATTCAAATGGTTTTTCTCCGGTGTGTAGTCTTTTGTGGGCTGTTAGGTTTCCGGACAGTGCGAAACTAACGCCGCATATTTCACACGTGTATTTCTTTACACCAGTGTGTGTTAGGGTGTGTAGCCGTAGGTTGGCTCGTTTGAAGAATCGCTTACCGCATGCTGGGCAGACTACAGTTTTTTTGTCCTCGTGTTTTTGCTCCATATGTTTGGATAGTTTGTGGATGGACTCGGGGAGGTAGTCGCAGAATTCGCAAGTTTTCGGGCGCGACTCGTGCAGTTTTTTGTGTCGTTGGAGGTTGCGTTGTGTTGAGAATTCTTTGCCGCATTGGTCACATATGCTATTTTTAGTGGTGGAGCTTGGTGACTCTGTGGTTTTATAGTCATTTTTTATGTTGCTTGTATCGCCTGTAGAATCATCTAAAAGTAACCTGAAAATAGATTAATTTTTGGCCTCCGTTGTACAAATTTTGTTATTATTATAATAATAATAAATTAATTATAAGGTATGCTTAAATATAATATATATATATATATATATATATATATATATATATATATATATAAATTATAATAAGCACGGCGTAAATTGACCAACCAGCCATCAGAGTCGGCACCTCAAACGCCATGACGTTGACATACGTTGAACATTTAAGTGATGATTAATCAATTGTAATTTACCGTTTTTTGACATTATCACCATCGTAAACTTTCAATAACTCTTCTTCAAGCACTCGTTGAGATTTTTGAGAAGTTAATTTGAAGATGTAACACATTTTTGCATCCTCCAAACATTTTTGGCAGACAATTTGAGGTTTTTTATCTTCTGTAGAAATCTGTAAGAAATTTAAGAGGCTAACAAATTGGTTAATAACTGTAAATAAACTACTAAACGATTGGATCACTGCATATTTTTCAATATTTCAAAAATCCCTTGATGCATACTTTTTCAAAGTTTGCAAATTAATTGTGAAATACTGATTTTGACAGTAAATACTAGGGCACCGAAATTTTATATATACTTTTTCAAGGTTTGTAATGCATTACCAATATATTATGATTTTAATGGATAGGCTCTATTAAAATCATAATGAAAAAAATACCAATATTTCGGTTTATCAAACGAAATAAACAAAATTAATTGTACAGTACAAAAAGAAAGTGTAATTTAATAAAATAAATATGTAATAAAATAGTTAGTTGTATTACCTCCAATCCAATACACATAAACAACATTTCTGTGAATACAATCTCGTTTTCTGCAGCACATACTTTTGAATGAACTGAAATTTCCTTTTGTGGCACCTTCAAACATATTCTGCATCGGTTTTCCGCGCACTTTTCAAATTGTAAAGCCATTCTACACTTTTGTCCCATTTGAGGTTTCTTTGTTTACAACCCTGAAGTTGGCCACAATTTATCAGCTGTTTGTCGGCGGCCATTATGTTTAGGTGCCGGAACAAAAATCAATACTGCCCTACGAGCGCGTGATGTTGTTTCTTGGTTTAAATCTGCTAGCCCAATCGCAACTATATTTAAATTTACCGCCAAATATCCCTGCCATATCACAGATCAATGACGTCAAATGATTTCCTTCACCGGATTGACCGTTCTGTCGTTAAATCTAGTAAATTTGTGATATTTGTGTTTGTATGAAGTCTTTAGTTTCTATCTAAAATACCGGATCCACGTCTTTTCTCCAAATACAAGTCTATATATATATTCTATTCTATAAAGTGTATTTTTGTATATCCATTTGGTGAGATTTCAAGCTGATAGAAACTAGTTCAATGGTAAACCACTGGTAATTGATAGTAAGTGTATATATATATATATATATATATATATATATATATATATATATATATATATATATATATTTATAATAATAATAATAATAATACAGACTTGTATCTATATGGAGAAACGAATATTTCTATAGAGAATAAAGTATTTATTGTTATTTCTATTATAATTATTAATATTATTATTTCTAATGATTTTTAGCGACTGAAATTCAGAATATTCAAATTGGAGATGGTGACATACCGCACAATATTGAAATTCCTATCTACATGGTGTTCCCAAGGCTCTTCACATGTCCGACATTAATAAAAATCAACTTTAAAATCGGTATGTAGTATTAAATAGAGATAATTTATTATATTATATTATATATATATATATATATATATATATATATATATAACAATTGTTTTTTTTCTTACTTTCAGAATTCGAATTAAACATAGTTGTTGTTTTCCAAGATGAGCATCTAGTGACTGAAAATTTTCCCATACTATTAACGCGCGAATAAAAACTTACAAATATATTAAAGTTTTAAATTTTTAAATTATTAAGAATAGCATTTCTATCGTCAAAAAATACCTAAATCAGAAACAGATGCATTCACGAAAAAAAAAACAATCGTTTTAGCCCTGGGGGTCTATTCTGTAAGTTCGTACTGGTCTGTTACCCTTGGCAACCAAATAAGCAATAGTTGGTATGCGTTTTGCAAACGGCGGTAATATAATGTTATATGTGTGCTGTTGTAGAACCAAAGGAAATGTAATCCTGTGTAGAACTTCATGCCGGATGCATGAAGCTGTATAACTTCATGTCGGATGCAAGCGGTTGTATAACTTAACGTTAGAAGCATGCGGCTGTATAATTTAACATTGGATGCATATAGTTGTATAATTTCACATTATTTCAGTAGTTCGAATCGCTTTATTAGTAGTAGTTCACAACGATCGTTTATTTGAACTACTACAACAATGTGAATATATACAACCGGACGGATCCGATGTAAATGTATACATGGAATTGTATCTGCCCACTTTGTCATTTGAACTACTACTGTCAAGCTATTTGCACTACTATTATAACTCTAATCGTTATTAGACATACGTCTACATATTTGGACATATAAGAAATTTTAAAATTCATTCACCCAACGAGTTGGATTAACATATTTATTAATGTTACTATAAATAAGTTTAATTTATTAATGTTACTACCTCTTATCTTTTTTGTAAAATAGGTTTTCTTGGGATTCATAATTCATAATTTTCTCAATTTTTGGCTCATGTAGCTTAAAATTCATAACATCATAGTGTTCTAATTTGCAATTTTGAATAAATTGGCTTTCAATAAATTTCATTTCTGTATTTATTTTTCTTAAGTTGGTTATCCTGCACAACAACGTTTGAAAAGCAGATGTAGCCGTTAAAATCGTCGTTAGATTTCGGTTGTATTTGTGGCCTTTTAGAATAAGTGCTTTATACATATTATTATAATCGTGTGTTTGTTGCGATTTGTACAACTTATGTGATAAAATCTTAGTGCGTGGAGGTGCCAATGTGTCGAGTTATTTGTCAGAATTGTTCAACATAACCTGCACATTATGGAGCCGGATAGGGGTCCGTCTGAAAGAGCTGATGATTTCGTTAATGTTGCCATCAGGATACGACCTTCAATCGACAGGGATATTGGGGAAAGTGCCAAAGGGCTGAGTGTCATCTCAAATGATCCACCAGTAAGTTATTATTTTTTTATTGTAGTATGTTTGTGAGATGATTACATTCTTTGTTTATAAACAAATGATCAGATTATAAGGAACCTTATATATGGGCATTACAGCATTATTGACCATGTAATAATACTGTAATGCCCATATACGCCAACATCTTATAACTTTATAGGTCCCATAAGCTAATAATGGATAAATTAGCAATGTCATTGTGACAGAATATGCCAAAACAAATGTTAAACACCTTGAATAGTGCTTTGATAACACCTTTTGTTTAATTATTCAGTGTTTGCAATAGAGAGAATCTAAAGTAACTACATTCCCTAGATAATGTATATATTGTTGCTATAACAACGAATGCTTATGGGTTCAATAGCTATTGATAAAGGCACCTTACATGGTCAATAATACTGTCAATCCTAGTACTGTCAGTATTTGCTTGAATCCTCCTACAATATGTATCAAGTAATCAATTATCCGTTATCAGTATTCTCTTCATTCCATCATTACTATACCTTACACGATCAGTAATACTATCAATATTATAGAATAATGAAAATGTTAAAAAAATTATCGTACAGTAATATTGTCGTTTAGAAACAGCAGAGCATGTAATGTGCCTCTGCCCAGCTTAGTAAACACTAGGCATCTAATACTAGGGGAGTGCTGGCCTAGTATGACCAGCATTGGCAACTCCTCACCCGCCAGAGTTTTGCAGCTCATACACAAAATTGACTGATGGGACAAATGAGTGGCCTTAAGGGAGGTTTCACAATGGGCCCATTTTGAGGCCTAAGTGTCTGTAGCTATGCTACCCTCCAACCAACTATCCAGAATATTGTCAGAATATTGACAGTATTATTGACTGTGTAAGGTGCCTTATAGATTTATGGAATGTCAGTGAATATGGGGGTCAGTATTCTAAAATATTAACAGTATTATTGATCGTGTAAGGTGTAGTATTGATGGTTGAACAAAATACTGATGTTAATCCATATAATTGATTGGTCGATAAATATTGAAACAAATACAGACAGTACTAATAATGACAGTATTATTGACCATGTAAGATGAAGATCAAGATTGTTAATGCTGTTAAGTACAAAATGTTTCACAAGCAGTTTTTGTGTCTCAATATTTAGAGTAATGGATATTAAATCGAGAAGTGTTACATCCATAACACTACCAAAATGTACCAGCATTAAAACCTGCACACAAAGGACTAACCCCCATATCACTGACATTCCATAAATCTATCAATATTAAACCCATAAGTATTCATTGTTATAGCAACAATAAATACATTATCTAGGAAATGTAGTTACTTTAGATTTTCTCTATTGGAAACACTGAATAATTAAACAAAAGGTGTCCTAAAAGCTCCAATTGCAAGTGCTATTCAAGGTGTTTGACATTTGTTTTGGCATATTCTGTCATAATTGTTATCAATTTATCCATTCAATAACTTATGGGATTTATAAAGTTTATGGGATGTTGGTGCATATGGGCCATTTGTAGAAATGTCAAAAACTACTCAAAATAATTTTTGTCATGTGTAATTTTATAAAATGAATCCCGATTTGTTTCAGATAATTCATATTGATGAGAAACAACAATCATTTTCATTTGATACCATTTTTGATGAGACTTCTGACCAACAAAAGGTGTATGAGGACACAGTCCAACCTCTAGTGGAGAATGTACTTGCAGGGTACAATTGTACTGTATTTGCTTATGGTCATACAGGGACTGGAAAGACATTTACGATTGGAACAAATCCAGAGGTAAAAAATATTATTTATCTATCTTATATACTATTATGATGCCTACACCTCACAGTAGAAGGCATATGATTAAATAAATAAAATAAATAATATATTCTTATATCACACTGTTTGATGAAAAGAGTCGTAACTTCCAATATTAATTTTTAGGTTTTGATTTTTGTGTTGATGATTCTTATGTATATTTTAATGCTGCTTTGATCCTTTTTGCATTTATAATAAACCAAATTATTATTTTAATATAATAATAATATAATAATAATATAATAATAATATAATAATAATATAATAATAATATAATAATAATATAATAATAATATAATAATAATATAATAATAATATAATAATAATATAATAATAATATAATAATAATATAATAATATTATAATAATAATATAATAATAATATAATAATAATATTATAATAATAATAATATAATAATAATATTATAATAATAATAATATAATAATCATTATATTCAATGGTAAAACTACTCGAACTATTGCAATCTTTAAAATGCATTTATCTCCAAAACTGTTTTTGGAAGTTACGACATTTGTCATCTCACAGTGCAACATACTTGATTACTATAGATAAGTAAAGGATGAACAGCAGTGCTGATTGTGAACTAAATTCTTATACATTATTTGATAACTTGCTACTTCACCACCTTCCATCCTCTACATATCAATAAAACCATGTCACATCATTCTATTACCTCTGTACTAAAATATATAAGGGAACATAAATAATATTAATTTTGTTGCAGCAATATGCAAATGAAAATGCTGGTTTAATATCAAGATCTCTCAAGGATATATTTGATCATAATGATGAAAACAAAAAAATTACCACATACATATCTTTTTTTGAGATTTACAATGAGAAAGTTTTCGATCTCTTAAGCAGTGAGAAAAATGCCTTACCAGTGAAGGGTAAGTAATAAATCCTAAAATCTTTGGCTTATTCTCATTATGATACTGTGGTTAAATCGTCAGATAAGCGTTAACCAAGTATCAAAATGCATTGACATACTTTTTTAACCAGCCATTAGCAATATATCTGTTGATTAACATTTAACAGGGCACTAACAACTGTGTGAACAATTAGTATTATGAATATTTCCTGGATTTCGGGGATCTTATTTTATTTTATTTATATATTATAATTTGTTTGTGTTTTGCTAGGTTTTACAATAATCGGTCTTGAAAAACGTGAAGTTAATTCCGAGTATGCCGCCCAAAAGCTATTGCTGGAGGGTGGTAAGAATCGCCACACAGGCGAAACTAAGCGCAATAACAAAAGCTCGCGCTCACACGCAATCTTCAGCATCCACTGCCATGTAGAAGGTCCTAATTGTACGACTCAGGCGAAATTGAATTTGGTTGATCTAGCCGGCTCGGAGAGTCCGAAGAAAACGGGAAACGAGGGTAGCCAGTTGCATGAGGGTATTAACATCAACATGGGGCTACTGTCTATCGGGCAGGTCATACACGCGTTGTCCGCAAATCGTCCGTATATTCCGTACAGGCAGTCGATTATTACAACGATTTTGAGAGGTATGATACTTGGTTATTGTATTACGAAAAATTTGTATTTATATCAATATATGATAAAAGTACACATCTATTTTAACAAAAATTGAAATTTTTCAAAATTAGAAAAAAAAATTGTTATGCATAATTTTAATTACATTTTTTTTTCATTCCAGATTCATTAAACCGTACAAATTATGTCACATTCATTGCATGTGTGGGACCTAATGCTGCCTACATACATGAAACAGTACAAACATTAAAATTTGCCCAAAACGCCAAGCGAATGAAGAGCAAGCCTGAATTTAATAGTCTAGTTAACGAATACACAGTAAGCATACATTACTTACAGATTGGCAGTTGTGACAAATGCCTTTTTAATTTACAGAAGAATAAATCAGTTTTGCAGTCTGTGGATCGAAAACGGCCAACAACAAAAGTCTCTTATCCATACGTGACCAAACGACGCAATCCGTTCCAAACACCCAGTCGCTGTTTTTCCGCATCGGTCATCGGGCAACCTAATGAACGGCCGTTTTGTACGCCCTACCAACCTGATCCGGATCTGGAGAGTAGTGTGCGTGACGATATGTCTTTGGCATCGATGTCGTCCATTGCTATGCATGATGTACCTTTGAATCTGTCGCCGATTATTAAGAAGTGCATTGATGCTCTTGAGAGTAGTATTCTGAAGAAGCTGGAGGCTGTTGTCAGGGAAAGTTTGGCGACGCCAGCTAGAGTATCACAATCGCCAAGGTAAATATTACATGAATTAATTACCAAATATTAATGATAAATAATTAGCCTAAATATATATATATATATATATATATATATATATATATATATATATATATAAGCAGCATTCATTTGTATATAAATCCAAATAATGCTATTTTCTTTTAATTGAAGAATTTCATGGAATCAAATGCAAAAGGAAGTAACAAAATTGGTTCACAGCGAATATAAAATGCTTGAGTCAACTCGACGGACGCGGTCCTTTCGTGACTGTACTCGAAGAGAAAGAATTGAAGATGAAAATATCGTTACAGATAGTGAAAATGATGAGATTGGGAATGCGTCGCCTAACAATAATTTGGTGAGTGAATTCAAGTATTGGAGAGTGCATTGAAATGTATAGGCTTTAAAATTTAAACTTATCATATCCAAATGTATTTCAGGCTTTCCGTGATACAAGCCCAATCTATGCGGCGAGCAATGCGCGTATCGTAACACCAAATTTTAAAATACCGAAACCTCTACCCAGACGAGTCCACAAGTTGAAAACCTCTTCTCCATTGTCTAATCAAACTTCAACACGGAAATCATTAAGGTTGACTCAACAAATATTTAAATCACCAGTACAAGCCAGGAGGAGTGCTAGGATATCCATAAGACAGAGTATGGTGGCTCCAACGCCTCTGCCACGGATAAAATTTATACCGACGAAAAGGTGATTATACAATCTAATGAAATACGTCTACAACTAACAAAAGCTTTATTTTTTTCTCATAGACTTGTCCACAAAAAAAAATCTGTTAAAAGAAAGGATCCATCTAGTCATATGCAGAACACACACCGAATTCTTGATGTTCTAAATGCCGGTAAAGAGGTTGATTTGATCACTCTGAATACAATTGGCATGAAAGCTGCCTCTATGATAGTACAATATAGGTAAGTGTTCGAACTATTAAATTTTTATTGTTAACATAATTGGGAAAAATACGTGAAATTTCATCACTTTTGCTGGTCTCTATAGCGCGAAAACGGAAAGAGATAGAGAAAAGTGCCTAAGCCTCAATTTGTAGGCCTAGTTCTACTCTACATTTTGATACATAAACCATCCCTCTAGCTGTTCAAATAAAAATGCTACCGAGTTTGAACCGAAAAAATGCGTGAAATTTGATCAATTTCCAAGTTGCTGGTCTCTATAGCGCGAAAACGGTAAGAGCTAGAGAAAAGTGCCTAAGCCTCAATTTGTAGGCCTAGTTCTACTCTACATTTTGATACATAAACCATCTCTCTAGCAGTTCAAATAAAAATGCTACCGAGTTTGAACCGAAAAAATGCATGAAATTTGATCAATTTCCAAGTTGCTGGTCTCTATAGCGCGAAAACGGTAAGAGCTAGAGAAAAGTGCCTAAGCCTCAATTTGTAGGCCTAGTTCTACTCTACATTTTGATACATAAACCATCTCTCTAGCTGTTCAAATAAAAATGCTACCGAGTTTGAACCGAAAATATACGTGAAATTTGATCAAATTCCAAGTTGCTGGTCTCTATAGCGCGAAAACGGTAAGAGCTAGAGAAAAGTGCCTAAGCCTCAATTTGTAGGCCTAGTTCTACTCTACATTTTGATACATAAACCATCTCTCTAGCAGTTCAAATAAAAATGCTACCGAGTTTGAACCGAAAAAATGCATGAAATTTGATCAATTTCCAAGTTGCTGGTCTCTATAGCGCGAAAACGGTAAGAGCTAGAGAAAAGTGCCTAAGCCTCAATTTGTAGGCCTAGTTCTACTCTACATTTTGATACATAAACCATCTCTCTAGCTGTTCAAATAAAAATGCTACCGAGTTTGAACCGAAAATATACGTGAAATTTGATCAAATTCCAAGTTGCTGGTCTCTATAGCGCGAAAACGGTAAGAGCTAGAGAAAAGTGCCTAAGCCTCAATTTGTAGGCCTAGTTCTACTCTACATTTTGATATATAAACCATCTCTCTAGCTGTTCAAATAAATATGCTACCGAGTTTGAACCGAAAAAATGCATGAAAATTCATCAATTTCCAAGTTGCTGGTCTCAATAGCGCGAAAACGGTAAGAGCTAGAGAAAAGTGCCTAAGCCTCAATTTGTAGGCCTAGTTCTACTCTACATTTTGATACATAAACCATCTCTCTAGCTGTTCAAATAAAAATGCTACCGAGTTTGAACCGAACAAATACGTGAAATTTGATCAATTTCCAAGTTGCTGGTCTCTATAGCGCGAAAACGGTAAGAGCTAGAGAAAAGTGCCTAAGCCTCAATTTGTAGGCCTAGTTCTGCTCTACATTTTGATACATAAACCATCTCTCTAGCTGTTCAAATAAAAATGCTACCGAGTTTGAACCGAAAAAATGCATGAAATTTGATCAATTTCCAAGTTGCTGGTCTCTATAGCGCGAAAACGGTCAGAGCTAGAGAAAAGTGCCTAAGCCTCAATTTGTAGGCCTAGTTCTGCTCTACATTTTGATACATAAACCAATTCTCTAGCTGTTCAAATAAAAATGCTACCGAGTTTGAACCGAATAAATGCATGAAAATTGATCAATTTCCAAGTTGCTGGTCTCTATAGCGCGAAAACGGTAAGAGCTAGAGAAAAGTGCCTAAGCCTCAATTTGTAGGCCTAGTTCTACTCTACATTTTGATACATAAACCATCTCTCTAGCTGTTCAAATAAAAATGCTACCGAGTTTGAACCGAAAAAATGCATGAAAATTGATCAATTTCCAAGTTGCTGGTCTCTATAGCGCGAAAACGGTAAGAGCTAGAGAAAAGTGCCTAAGCCTCAATTTGTAGGCCTAGTTCTGCTCTACATTTTGATACATAAACCAATTCTCTAGCTGTTCAAATAAAAATGCTACCGAGTTTGAACCGAATAAATGCATGAAAATTGATCAATTTCCAAGTTGCTGGTCTCTATAGCGCGAAAACGGTAAGAGCTAGAGAAAAGTGCCTAAGCCTCAATTTGTAGGCCTAGTTCTACTCTACATTTTGATACATAAACCATCTCTCTAGCATTTCAAATAAAAATGCTACCGAGTTTGAACCGAAAAAATACGTGAAATTTGATCAAATTCCAAGTTGCTGGTCTCTATAGCGCGAAAACGGTAAGAGCTAGAGAAAAGTGCCTAAGCCTCAATTTGTAGGCCTAGTTCTACTCTACATTTTGATACATAAACCATCTCTCTAGCTGTTCAAATAAAAATGCTACCGAGTTTGAACCGAAAAAATGCATGAAAATTGATCAATTTCCAAGTTGCTGGTCTCTATAGCGCGAAAACGGTAAGAGCTAGAGAAAAGTGCCTAAGCCTCAATTTGTAGGCCTAGTTCTGCTCTACATTTTGATACATAAACCATCTCTCTAGCATTTCAAATAAAAGTGCTACCGAGTTTGAACCGAAAAAATACGTGAAATTTGATCAAATTCCAAGTTGCTGGTCTCTATAGCGCGAAAACGGTAAGAGCTAGAGAAAAGTGCCTAAGCCTCAATTTGTAGGCCTAGTTCTACTCTACATTTTGATACATAAACCATCTCTCTAGCATTTCAAATAAAAATGCTACCGAGTTTGAACCGAAAAAATACGTGAAATTTGATCAAATTCCAAGTTTCTGGTCTCTATAGCGCGAAAACGGTAAGAGCTAGAGAAAAGTGCCTAAGCCTCAATTTGTAGGCCTAGTTCTACTCTACATTTTGATACATAAACCATCTCTCTAGCATTTCAAATAAAAATGCTACCGAGTTTGAACCGAAAAAATACGTGAAATTTGATCAAATTCCAAGTTGCTGGTCTCTATAGCGCGAAAACGGTAAGAGCTAGAGAAAAGTGCCTAAGCCTCAATTTGTAGGCCTAGTTCTGCTCTACATTTTGATACATAAACCAATTCTCTAGCTGTTCAAATAAAAATGCTACCGAGTTTGAACCGAAAAAATGCATGAAATTTGATCAATTTCCAAGTTGCTGGTCTCTATAGCGCGAAAACGGTCAGAGCTAGAGAAAAGTGCCTAAGCCTCAATTTGTAGGCCTAGTTCTGCTCTACATTTTGATACATAAACCAATTCTCTAGCTGTTCAAATAAAAATGCTACCGAGTTTGAACCGAAAAAATGCATGAAAATTGATCAATTTCCAAGTTGCTGGTCTCTATAGCGCGAAAACGGTAAGAGCTAGAGAAAAGTGCCTAAGCCTCAATTTGTAGGCCTAGTTCTACTCTACATTTTGATACATAAACCATCTCTCTAGCTGTTCAAATAAAAATGCTACCGAGTTTGAACCGAAAAAATCCATGAAATTTGATCAATTTCCAAGTTGCTGGTCTCTATAGCGCGAAAACGGTCAGAGCTAGAGAAAAGTGCCTAAGCCTCAATTTGTAGGCCTAGTTCTGCTCTACATTTTGATACATAAACCATCTCTCTAGCTGTTCAAATAAAAATGCTACCGAGTTTGAACCGAAAAAATACGTGAAATTTGATCAAATTCCAAGTTGCTGGTCTCTATAGCGCGAAAACGGTAAGAGCTAGAGAAAAGTGCCTAAGCCTCAATTTGTAGGCCTAGTTCTGCTCTACATTTTGATACATAAACCATCTCTCTAGCTGTTCAAATAAAAATGCTACCGAGTTTGAACCGAAAATATACGTGAAATTTGATCAAATTCCAAGTTGCTGGTCTCTATAGCGCGAAAACGGTAAGAGCTAGAGAAAAGTGCCTAAGCCTCAATTTGTAGGCCTAGTTCTGCTCTACATTTTGATACATAAACCATCTCTCTAGCTGTTCAAATAAAAATGCTACCGAGTTTGAACCGAAAAAATACGTGAAATTTGATCAAATTCCAAGTTGCTGGTCTCTATAGCGCGAAAACGGTAAGAGCTAGAGAAAAGTGCCTAAGCCTCAATTTGTAGGCCTAGTTCTACTCTACATTTTGATACATAAACCATCTCTCTAGCTGTTCAAATAAAAATGCTACCGAGTTTGAACCGAAAAAATGCGTGAAATTTGATCAATTTCCAAGTTGCTGGTCTCTATAGTGCGAAAACGGTAAGAGCTAGAGAAAAGTGCCTAAGCCTCAATTTGTAGGCCTAGTTCTACTCTACATTTTGATACATAAACCATCTCTCTAGCTGTTCAAATAAAAATGCTACCGAGTTTGAACCGAAAAAATGCATGAAAATTGATCAAATTCCAAGTTGCTGGTCTCTATAGTGCGAAAACGGTAAGAGCTAGAGAAAAGTGCCTAAGCCTCAATTTGTAGGCCTAGTTCTACTCTACATTTTGATACATAAACCATCTCTCTAGCTGTTCAAATAAAAATGCTACCGAGTTTGAACCGAAAAAATGCATGAACATTGATCAAATTCCAAGTTGCTGGTCTCTATAGCTCGAAAACGGTAAGAGCTAGAGAAAAGTGCCTAAGCCTCAATTTGTAGGCCTAGTTCTACTCTACATTTTGATACATAAACCATCTCTCTAGCTGTTCAAATAAAAATGCTACCGAGTTTGAACCGAAAAAATACGTGAAATTTGATCAAATTCCAAGTTGCTGGTCTCTATAGCGCGAAAACGGTAAGAGCTGGAGAAAAGTGCCTAAGCCTCAATTTGTAGGCCTAGTTCTACTCTACATTTTGATACATAAACCATCTCTCTAGCTGTTCAAATAAAAATGCTACCGAGTTTGAACCGAAAAAATACGTGAAATTTGATCAAATTCCAAGTTGCTGGTCTCTATAGCGCGAAAACGGTAAGAGCTAGAGAAAAGTGCCTAAGCCTCAATTTGTAGGCCTAGTTCTACTCTACATTTTGATACATAAACCATCTCTCTAGCTGTTCAAATAAAAATGCTACCGAGTTTGAACCGAAAATATACGTGAAATTTGATCAAATTCCAAGTTGCTGGTCTCTATAGCGCGAAAACGGTAAGAGCTAGAGAAAAGTGCCTAAGCCTCAATTTGTAGGCCTAGTTCTACTCTACATTTTGATACATAAACCATCTCTCTAGCTGTTCAAATAAAAATGCTACCGAGTTTGAACCGAAAAAATACGTGAAATTTGATCAAATTCCAAGTTGCTGGTCTCTATAGCGCGAAAACGGTAAGAGCTGGAGAAAAGTGCCTAAGCCTCAATTTGTAGGCCTAGTTCTACTCTACATTTTGATACATAAACCATCTCTCTAGCTGTTCAAATAAAAATGCTACCGAGTTTGAACCGAAAATATACGTGAAATTTGATCAAATTCCAAGTTGCTGGTCTCTATAGTGCGAAAACGGTAAGAGCTAGAGAAAAGTGCCTAAGCCTCAATTTGTAGGCCTAGTTCTACTCTACATTTTGATACATAAACCATCTCTCTAGCTGTTCAAATAAAAATGCTACCGAGTTTGAACCGAAAAAATGCGTGAAATTTGATCAATTTCCAAGTTGCTGGTCTCTATAGCGCGAAAACGGTAAGAGCTAGAGAAAAGTGCCTAAGCCTCAATTTGTAGGCCTAGTTCTACTCTACATTTTGATACATAAACCATCTCTCTAGCTGTTCAAATAAAAATGCTACCGAGTTTGAACCGAAAAAATGCATGAAAATTGATCAAATTCCAAGTTGCTGGTCTCTATAGTGCGAAAACGGTAAGAGCTAGAGAAAAGTGCCTAAGCCTCAATTTGTAGGTATGTTCTACTCTACATTTTGATACATAAACCATCTCTCTAGCTGTTCAAATAAAAATGCTACCGAGTTTGAACCGAAAAAATGCATGAACATTGATCAAATTCCAAGTTGCTGGTCTCTATAGCTCGAAAACGGTAAGAGCTAGAGAAAAGTGCCTAAGCCTCAATTTGTAGGCCTAGTTCTACTCTACATTTTGATACATAAACCATCTCTCTAGCTGTTCAAATAAAAATGCTACCGAGTTTGAACCGAAAAAATACGTGAAATTTGATCAAATTCCAAGTTGCTGGTCTCTATAGCGCGAAAACGGTAAGAGCTGGAGAAAAGTGCCTAAGCCTCAATTTGTAGGCCTAGTTCTACTCTACATTTTGATACATAAACCATCTCTCTAGCTGTTCAAATAAAAATGCTACCGAGTTTGAACCGAAAAAATACGTGAAATTTGATCAAATTCCAAGTTGCTGGTCTCTATAGCGCGAAAACGGTAAGAGCTAGAGAAAAGTGCCTAAGCCTCAATTTGTAGGCCTAGTTCTACTCTACATTTTGATACATAAACCATCTCTCTAGCTGTTCAAATAAAAATGCTACCGAGTTTGAACCGAAAATATACGTGAAATTTGATCAAATTCCAAGTTGCTGGTCTCTATAGTGCGAAAACGGTAAGAGCTAGAGAAAAGTGCCTAAGCCTCAATTTGTAGGCCTAGTTCTACTCTACATTTTGATACATAAACCATCTCTCTAGCTGTTCAAATAAAAATGCTACCGAGTTTGAACCGAAAAAATGCGTGAAATTTGATCAATTTCCAAGTTGCTGGTCTCTATAGCGCGAAAACGGTAAGAGCTAGAGAAAAGTGCCTAAGCCTCAATTTGTAGGCCTAGTTCTACTCTACATTTTGATACATAAACCATCTCTCTAGCTGTTCAAATAAAAATGCTACCGAGTTTGAACCGAAAATATACGTGAAATTTGATCAAATTCCAAGTTGCTGGTCTCTATAGTGCGAAAACGGTAAGAGCTAGAGAAAAGTGCCTAAGCCTCAATTTGTAGGCCTAGTTCTACTCTACATTTTGATACATAAACCATCTCTCTAGCTGTTCAAATAAAAATGCTACCGAGTTTGAACCGAAAAAATGCATGAAAATTGATCAAATTCCAAGTTGCTGGTCTCTATAGTGCGAAAACGGTAAGAGCTAGAGAAAAGTGCCTAAGCCTCAATTTGTAGGCCTAGTTCTACTCTACATTTTGATACAAAAACCATCTCTCTAGCTGTTCAAATAAAAATGCTACCGAGTTTGAACCGAAAAAATGCATGAAAATTGATCAAATTCCAAGTTGCTGGTCTCTATAGTGCGAAAACGGTAAGAGCTAGAGAAAAGTGCCTAAGCCTCAATTTGTAGGCCTAGTTCTACTCTACATTTTGATACATAAACCATCTCTCTAGCTGTTCAAATAAAAATGCTACCGAGTTTGAACCGAAAAAATGCGTGAAATTTGATCAATTTCCAAGTTGCTGGTCTCTGTAGCGCGAAAACGGTAAGAGCTAGAGAAAAGTGCCTAAGCCTCAATTTGTAGGCCTAGTTCTACTCTACATTTTGATACATAAACCATCTCTCTAGCATTTCAAATAAAAGTGCTACCGAGTTTGAACCGAAAAAATACGTGAAATTTGATCAATTTCCAAGTTGCTGGTCTCTATAGCGCGAAAACGGTAAGAGCTAGAGAAAAGTGCCTAAGCCTCAATTTGTAGGCCTAGTTCTACTCTACATTTTGATACATAAACCATCTCTCTAGCTGTTCAAATAAAAATGCTACCGAGTTTGAACCGAAAAAATGCATGAAAATTGATCAAATTCCAAGTTGCTGGTCTCTATAGTGCGAAAACGGTAAGAGCTAGAGAAAAGTGCCTAAGCCTCAATTTGTAGGCCTAGTTCTACTCTACATTTTGATACATAAACCATCTCTCTAGCTGTTCAAATAAAAATGCTACCGAGTTTGAACCGAAAAAATGCATGAAAATTGATCAAATTCCAAGTTGCTGGTCTCTATAGTGCGAAAACGGTAAGAGCTAGAGAAAAGTGCCTAAGCCTCAATTTGTAGGCCTAGTTCTACTCTACATTTTGATACATAAACCATCTCTCTAGCTGTTCAAATAAAAATGCTACCGAGTTTGAACCGAAAAAATGCATGAACATTGATCAAATTCCAAGTTGCTGGTCTCTATAGCTCGAAAACGGTAAGAGCTAGAGAAAAGTGCCTAAGCCTCAATTTGTAGGCCTAGTTCTACTCTACATTTTGATACATAAACCATCTCTCTAGCATTTCAAATAAAAGTGCTACCGAGTTTGAACCGAAAAAATACGTGAAATTTGATCAATTTCCAAGTTGCTGGTCTCTATAGCGCGAAAACGGTAAGAGCTAGAGAAAAGTGCCTAAGCCTCAATTTGTAGGCCTAGTTCTACTCTACATTTTGATACATAAACCATCTCTCTAGCTGTTCAAATAAAAATGCTACCGAGTTTGAACCGAAAAAATACGTGAAATTTGATCAAATTCCAAGTTGCTGGTCTCTATAGCGCGAAAACGGTAAGAGCTGGAGAAAAGTGCCTAAGCCTCAATTTGTAGGCCTAGTTCTACTCTACATTTTGATACATAAACCATCTCTCTAGCTGTTCAAATAAAAATGCTACCGAGTTTGAACCGAAAAAATGCATGAAAATTGATCAAATTCCAAGTTGCTGGTCTCTATAGTGCGAAAACGGTAAGAGCTAGAGAAAAGTGCCTAAGCCTCAATTTGTAGGCCTAGTTCTACTCTACATTTTGATACATAAACCATCTCTCTAGCTGTTCAAATAAAAATGCTACCGAGTTTGAACCGAAAAAATGCGTGAAATTTGATCAATTTCCAAGTTGCTGGTCTCTGTAGCGCGAAAACGGTAAGAGCTAGAGAAAAGTGCCTAAGCCTCAATTTGTAGGCCTAGTTCTACTCTACATTTTGATACATAAACCATCTCTCTAGCATTTCAAATAAAAATGCTACCGAGTTTGAACCGAAAAAATACGTGAAATTTGATCAAATTCCAAGTTGCTGGTCTCTATAGCGCGAAAACGGTAAGAGCTAGAGAAAAGTGCCTAAGCCTCAATTTGTAGGCCTAGTTCTACTCTACATTTTGATACATAAACCATCTCTCTAGCTGTTCAAATAAAAATGCTACCGAGTTTGAACCGAAAAAATGCATGAAAATTGATCAAATTCCAAGTTGCTGGTCTCTATAGTGCGAAAACGGTAAGAGCTAGAGAAAAGTGCCTAAGCCTCAATTTGTAGGCCTAGTTCTACTCTACATTTTGATACAAAAACCATCTCTCTAGCTGTTCAAATAAAAATGCTACCGAGTTTGAACCGAAAAAATACGTGAAATTTGATCAATTTCCAAGTTGCTGGTCTCTATAGTGCGAAAACGGTAAGAGCTAGAGAAAAGTGCCTAAGCCTCAATTTGTAGGCCTAGTTCTACTCTACATTTTGATACATAAACCATCTCTCTAGCTGTTCAAATAAAAATGCTACCGAGTTTGAACCGAAAAAATGCGTGAAATTTGATCAATTTCCAAGTTGCTGGTCTCTATAGCGCGAAAACGGTAAGAGCTAGAGAAAAGTGCCTAAGCCTCAATTTGTAGGCCTAGTTCTACTCTACATTTTGATACATAAACCATCTCTCTAGCTGTTCAAATAAAAATGCTACCGAGTTTGAACCGAAAAAATGCATGAAAATTGATCAAATTCCAAGTTGCTGGTCTCTATAGTGCGAAAACGGTAAGAGCTAGAGAAAAGTGCCTAAGCCTCAATTTGTAGGCCTAGTTCTACTCTACATTTTGATACATAAACCATCTCTCTAGCTGTTCAAATAAAAATGCTACCGAGTTTGAACCGAAAAAATGCGTGAAATTTGATCAATTTCCAAGTTGCTGGTCTCTGTAGCGCGAAAACGGTAAGAGCTAGAGAAAAGTGCCTAAGCCTCAATTTGTAGGCCTAGTTCTACTCTACATTTTGATACATAAACCATCTCTCTAGCATTTCAAATAAAAGTGCTACCGAGTTTGAACCGAAAAAATACGTGAAATTTGATCAATTTCCAAGTTGCTGGTCTCTATAGCGCGAAAACGGTAAGAGCTAGAGAAAAGTGCCTAAGCCTCAATTTGTAGGCCTAGTTCTACTCTACATTTTGATACATAAACCATCTCTCTAGCTGTTCAAATAAAAATGCTACCGAGTTTGAACCGAAAAAATGCGTGAAATTTGATCAATTTCCAAGTTGCTGGTCTCTATAGTGCGAAAACGGTAAGAGCTAGAGAAAAGTGCCTAAGCCTCAATTTGTAGGCCTAGTTCTACTCTACATTTTGATACAAAAACCATCTCTCTAGCTGTTCAAATAAAAATGCTACCGAGTTTGAACCGAAAAAATGCGTGAAATTTGATCAATTTCCAAGTTGCTGGTCTCTATAGTGCGAAAACGGTAAGAGCTAGAGAAAAGTGCCTAAGCCTCAATTTGTAGGCCTAGTTCTGCTCTACATTTTGATACATAAACCATCTCTCTAGCATTTCAAATAAAAATGCTACCGAGTTTGAACCGAAAAAATACGTGAAATTTGATCAAATTCCAAGTTGCTGGTCTCTATAGCGCGAAAACGGTAAGAGCTAGAGAAAAGTGCCTAAGCCTCAATTTGTAGGCCTAGTTCTGCTCTACATTTTGATACATAAACCATCTCTCTAGCTGTTCAAATAAAAATGCTACCGAGTTTGAACCGAAAAAATGCATGAAAATTGATCAAATTCCAAGTTGCTGGTCTCTATAGTGCGAAAACGGTAAGAGCTAGAGAAAAGTGCCTAAGCCTCAATTTGTAGGCCTAGTTCTACTCTACATTTTGATACAAAAACCATCTCTCTAGCTGTTCAAATAAAAATGCTACCGAGTTTGAACCGAAAAAATGCGTGAAATTTGATCAATTTCCAAGTTGCTGGTCTCTATAGTGCGAAAACGGTAAGAGCTAGAGAAAAGTGCCTAAGCCTCAATTTGTAGGCCTAGTTCTGCTCTACATTTTGATACATAAACCATCTCTCTAGCTGTTCAAATAAAAATGCTACCGAGTTTGAACCGAAAAAATGCATGAAAATTGATCAAATTCCAAGTTGCTGGTCTCTATAGTGCGAAAACGGTAAGAGCTAGAGAAAAGTGCCTAAGCCTCAATTTGTAGGCCTAGTTCTACTCTACATTTTGATACAAAAACCATCTCTCTAGCTGTTCAAATAAAAATGCTACCGAGTTTGAACCGAAAAAATACGTGAAATTTGATCAATTTCCAAGTTGCTGGTCTCTATAGCGCGAAAACGGTAAGAGCTAGAGAAAAGTGCCTAAGCCTCAATTTGTAGGCCTAGTTCTACTCTACATTTTGATACATAAACCATCTCTCTAGCTGTTCAAATAAAAATGCTACCGAGTTTGAACCGAAAAAATGCGTGAAATTTGATCAATTTCCAAGTTGCTGGTCTCTATAGTGCGAAAACGGTAAGAGCTAGAGAAAAGTGCCTAAGCCTCAATTTGTAGGCCTAGTTCTACTCTACATTTTGATACAAAAACCATCTCTCTAGCTGTTCAAATAAAAATGCTACCGAGTTTGAACCGAAAAAATGCGTGAAATTTGATCAATTTCCAAGTTGCTGGTCTCTATAGTGCGAAAACGGTAAGAGCTAGAGAAAAGTGCCTAAGCCTCAATTTGTAGGCCTAGTTCTGCTCTACATTTTGATACATAAACCATCTCTCTAGCATTTCAAATAAAAATGCTACCGAGTTTGAACCGAAAAAATACGTGAAATTTGATCAAATTCCAAGTTGCTGGTCTCTATAGCGCGAAAACGGCAAGAGCTAGAGAAAAGTGCCTAAGCCTCAATTTGTAGGCCTAGTTCTACTCTACATTTTGATACAAAAACCATCTCTCTAGCTGTTCAAATAAAAATGCTACCGAGTTTGAACCGAAAAAATACGTGAAATTTGATCAAATTCCAAGTTGCTGGTCTCTATAGTGCGAAAACGGTAAGAGCTAGAGAAAAGTGCCTAAGCCTCAATTTGTAGGCCTAGTTCTACTCTACATTTTGATACATAAACCATCTCTCTAGCTGTTCAAATAAAAATGCTACCGAGTTTGAACCGAAAAAATGCGTGAAATTTGATCAATTTCCTTGTTTCTCGTCTCTATAGCGCCAAAACGGTAAGAGCTAGAGAAAAGTGCCTAAGCCTCAATTTGTAGGCCTAGTTCTACTCTACATTTTGATACATAAACCATCTCTCTAGCATTTCAAATAAAAGTGCTACCGAGTTTGAACCGAAAAAATACGTGAAATTTGATCAATTTCCAAGTTGCTGGTCTCTGTAGCGCCAAAACGGTAAGAGCTAGAGAAAAGTGCCTAAGCCTCAATTTGTAGGCCTAGTTCTACTCTACATTTTGATACATAAACCATCTCTCTAGCATTTCAAATAAAAGTGCTACCGAGTTTGAACCGAAAAAATACGTGAAATTTGATCAATTTCCAAGTTGCTGGTCTCTGTAGCGCCAAAACGGTAAGAGCTAGAGAAAAGTGCCTAAGCCTCAATTTGTAGGCCTAGTTCTACTCTACATTTTGATACATAAACCATCTCTCTAGCTGTTCAAATAAAAATGCTACCGAGTTTGAACCGAAAAAATGCGTGAAATTTGATCAATTTCCAAGTTGCTGGTCTCTATAGTGCGAAAACGGTAAGAGCTAGAGAAAAGTGCCTAAGCCTCAATTTGTAGGCCTAGTTCTGCTCTACATTTTGATACATAAACCATCTCTCTAGCATTTCAAATAAAAATGCTACCGAGTTTGAACCGAAAAAATACGTGAAATTTGATCAAATTCCAAGTTGCTGGTCTCTATAGCGCGAAAACGGCAAGAGCTAGAGAAAAGTGCCTAAGCCTCAATTTGTAGGCCTAGTTCTACTCTACATTTTGATACAAAAACCATCTCTCTAGCTGTTCAAATAAAAATGCTACCGAGTTTGAACCGAAAAAATACGTGAAATTTGATCAAATTCCAAGTTGCTGGTCTCTATAGTGCGAAAACGGTAAGAGCTAGAGAAAAGTGCCTAAGCCTCAATTTGTAGGCCTAGTTCTACTCTACATTTTGATACATAAACCATCTCTCTAGCTGTTCAAATAAAAATGCTACCGAGTTTGAACCGAAAAAATGCGTGAAATTTGATCAATTTCCTTGTTTCTCGTCTCTATAGCGCCAAAACGGTAAGAGCTAGAGAAAAGTGCCTAAGCCTCAATTTGTAGGCCTAGTTCTACTCTACATTTTGATACATAAACCATCTCTCTAGCATTTCAAATAAAAGTGCTACCGAGTTTGAACCGAAAAAATACGTGAAATTTGATCAATTTCCAAGTTGCTGGTCTCTGTAGCGCCAAAACGGTAAGAGCTAGAGAAAAGTGCCTAAGCCTCAATTTGTAGGCCTAGTTCTACTCTACATTTTGATACATAAACCTAAATCTAAATATAAATCATCTCTCTAGCATTTCAAATAAAGATGCTACCGAGTTTGAACCGAAAAAATGCATGAAATTTGATCAATTTTCAAGTTGCTGGTCTCTATAGCGCGAAAACGATAAGAGCTAGAGAAAGTGCCTAAGCCTCAATTTGTAGGCCGAGTTCTACTCTACATTTTGATATATAAATCATCTCTCTAGCATTTCAAATAAAGATGCTACCGAGTTTGAACCGAAAAAATTCATGAAATTTGATCAATTTTCAAGTTGCTGGTTTCTATAGCGCGAAAACGGTAAGAGCTAGAGAAAAGTGCCTAAGCCTCAATTTGTAGGCCTAATTCTACTCTACATTTTGATACATAAACCATCTCTCTAGCTGTTCAAATAAAAATGCTACCGAGTTTGAACCGAAAAAATGCATGAAAATTGATCAATCTCCAAGTTGCTGGTCTCTATAGCGCGAAAACGGTAAGAGCTAGAGAAAAGTGCCTAAGCCTCAATTTGTAGGCCTAGTTCTACTCTACATTTTGATATATAAATCATCTCTCTAGCATTTCAAATAAAGATGCTACCGAGTTTGAACCGAAAAAATGCATGAAAATTGATCAATCTCCAAGTTGCTGGTCTCTATAGCGCGAAAACGGTAAGAGCTAGAGAAAAGTGCCTAAGCCTCAATTTGTAGGCCTAGTTCTACTCTACATTTTGATATATAAATCATCTCTCTAGCATTTCAAATAAAGATGCTACCGAGTTTGAACCGAAAAAATTCATGAAATTTGATCAATTTTCAAGTTGCTGGTTTCTATAGCGCGAAAACGATAAGAGCTAGAGAAAAGTGCCTAAGCCTCAATTTGTAGGCCTAATTCTACTCTACATTTTGATACATAAACCATCTCTCTAGCTGTTCAAATAAAAATGCTACCGAGTTTGAACCGAAAAAATGCATGAAAATTGATCAAATTCCAAGTTGCTTGTCTCTATAGCGCGAAAACGGTAAGAGCTAGAGAAAAGTGCCTAAGCCTCAATTTGTAGGCCAAGTTCTACTCTACATTTTGATACATAAACCATCTCTCTAGCTGTTCAAATAAAAATGCTACCGAGTTTGAACCGAAAAAATGCATGAAAATTGATCAAATTCCAAGTTGCTGGTCTCTATAGCGCGAAAACGGTAAGAGCTAGAGAAAAGTGCCTAAGCCTCAATTTGTAGGACTAATTCTACTCTACATTTTGATACATAAACCATCTCTCTAGCTGTTCAAATAAAAATGCTACCGAGTTTGAACCGAAAAAATGCATGAAAATTGATCAAATTCCAAGTTGCTGGTCTCTATAGCGCGAAAACGGTAAGAGCTAGAGAAAAGTGCCTAAGCCTCAATTTGTAGGCCTAGTTCTACTCTACATTTTGATACATAAACCATCTCTCTAGCTGTTCAAATAAAAATGCTACCGAGTTTGAACCGAAAAAATGCATGAAAATTGATCAATCTCCAAGTTGCTGGTCTCTATAGCGCGAAAACGGTAAGAGCTAGAGAAAAGTGCCTAAGCCTCAATTTGTAGGCCTAGTTCTACTCTACATTTTGATATATAAATCATCTCTCTAGCATTTCAAATAAAGATGCTACCGAGTTTGAACCGAAAAAATTCATGAAATTTGATCAATTTTCAAGTTGCTGGTTTCTATAGCGCGAAAACGGTAAGAGCTAGAGAAAAGTGCCTAAGCCTCAATTTGTAGGCCTAATTCTACTCTACATTTTGATACATAAACCATCTCTCTAGCTGTTCAAATAAAAATGCTACCGAGTTTGAACCGAAAATATACGTGAAATTTGATCAAATTCCAAGTTGCTGGTCTCTATAGCGCGAAAACGGTAAGAGCTAGAGAAAAGTGCCTAAGCCTCAATTTGTAGGACTAATTCTACTCTACATTTTGATACATAAACCATCTCTCTAGCTGTTCAAATAAAAATGCTACCGAGTTTGAACCGAAAAAATGCATGAAAATTGATCAAATTCCAAGTTGCTGGTCTCTATAGCGCGAAAACGGTAAGAGCTAGAGAAAAGTGCCTAAGCCTCAATTTGTAGGCCTAGTTCTACTCTACATTTTGATACATAAACCATCTCTCTAGCTGTTCAAATAAAAATGCTACCGAGTTTGAACCGAAAAAATGCATGAAAATTGATCAATCTCCAAGTTGCTGGTCTCTATAGCGCGAAAACGGTAAGAGCTAGAGAAAAGTGCCTAAGCCTCAATTTGTAGGCCTAGTTCTACTCTACATTTTGATATATAAATCATCTCTCTAGCATTTCAAATAAAGATGCTACCGAGTTTGAACCGAAAAAATTCATGAAATTTGATCAATTTTCAAGTTGCTGGTTTCTATAGCGCGAAAACGGTAAGAGCTAGAGAAAAGTGCCTAAGCCTCAATTTGTAGGCCTAATTCTACTCTACATTTTGATACATAAACCATCTCTCTAGCTGTTCAAATAAAAATGCTACCGAGTTTGAACCGAAAAAATGCATGAAAATTGATCAATCTCCAAGTTGCTGGTCTCTATAGCGCGAAAACGGTAAGAGCTAGAGAAAAGTGCCTAAGCCTCAATTTGTAGGCCTAGTTCTACTCTACATTTTGATATATAAATCATCTCTCTAGCATTTCAAATAAAGATGCTACCGAGTTTGAACCGAAAAAATTCATGAAATTTGATCAATTTCCAAGTTGCTGGTCTCTATAGCGCGAAAACGGTAAGAGCTAGAGAAAAGTGCCTAAGCCTCAATTTGTAGGCCAAGTTCTACTCTACATTTTGATACATAAACCATCTCTCTAGCTGTTCAAATAAAAATGCTACCGAGTTTGAACCGAAAAAATGCATGAAAATTGATCAATCTCCAAGTTGCTGGTCTCTATAGCGCGAAAACGGTAAGAGCTAGAGAAAAGTGCCTAAGCCTCAATTTGTAGGCCTAGTTCTACTCTACATTTTGATATATAAATCATCTCTCTAGCATTTCAAATAAAGATGCTACCGAGTTTGAACCGAAAAAATTCATGAAATTTGATCAATTTTCAAGTTGTTGGTTTCTATAGCGCGAAAACGATAAGAGCTAGAGAAAAGTGCCTAAGCCTCAATTTGTAGGCCAAGTTCTACTCTACATTTTGATACATAAACCATCTCTCTAGCTGTTCAAATAAAAATGCTACCGAGTTTGAACCGAAAAAATGCATGAAAATTGATCAAATTCCAAGTTGCTGGTCTCTATAGCGCGAAAACGGTAAGAGCTAGAGAAAAGTGCCTAAGCCTCAATTTGTAGGCCTAGTTCTACTCTACATTTTGATACATAAACCATCTCTCTAGCTGTTCAAATAAAAATGCTACCGAGTTTGAACCGAAAAAATGCATGAAAATTGATCAATCTCCAAGTTGCTGGTCTCTATAGCGCGAAAACGGTAAGAGCTAGAGAAAAGTGCCTAAGCCTCAATTTGTAGGCCTAGTTCTACTCTACATTTTGATATATAAATCATCTCTCTAGCATTTCAAATAAAGATGCTACCGAGTTTGAACCGAAAAAATTCATGAAATTTGATCAATTTTCAAGTTGCTGGTTTCTATAGCGCGAAAACGGTAAGAGCTAGAGAAAAGTGCCTAAGCCTCAATTTGTAGGCCTAATTCTACTCTACATTTTGATACATAAACCATCTCTCTAGCATTTCAAATAAAAATGCTACCGAGTTTGAACCGAAAAAATTCATGAAATTTGATCAATTTCCAAGTTGCTGGTCTCTATAGCGCGAAAACGGTAAGAGCTAGAGAAAAGTGCCTAAGCCTCAATTTGTAGGCCAAGTTCTACTCTACATTTTGATACATAAACCATCTCTCTAGCTGTTCAAATAAAAATGCTACCGAGTTTGAACCGAAAAAATGCATGAAAATTGATCAATCTCCAAGTTGCTGGTCTCTATAGCGCGAAAACGGTAAGAGCTAGAGAAAAGTGCCTAAGCCTCAATTTGTAGGCCTAGTTCTACTCTACATTTTGATATATAAATCATCTCTCTAGCATTTCAAATAAAGATGCTACCGAGTTTGAACCGAAAAAATTCATGAAATTTGATCAATTTTCAAGTTGCTGGTTTCTATAGCGCGAAAACGATAAGAGCTAGAGAAAAGTGCCTAAGCCTCAATTTGTAGGCCTAATTCTACTCTACATTTTGATACATAAACCATCTCTCTAGCTGTTCAAATAAAAATGCTACCGAGTTTGAACCGAAAAAATGCATGAAAATTGATCAAATTCCAAGTTGCTTGTCTCTATAGCGCGAAAACGGTAAGAGCTAGAGAAAAGTGCCTAAGCCTGAATTTGTAGGCCAAGTTCTACTCTACATTTTGATACATAAACCATCTCTCTAGCTGTTCAAATAAAAATGCTACCGAGTTTGAACCGAAAAAATGCATGAAAATTGATCAAATTCCAAGTTGCTGGTCTCTATAGCGCGAAAACGGTAAGAGCTAGAGAAAAGTGCCTAAGCCTCAATTTGTAGGCCTAGTTCTACTCTACATTTTGATACATAAACCATCTCTCTAGCTGTTCAAATAAAAATGCTACCGAGTTTGAACCGAAAAAATGCATGAAAATTGATCAATCTCCAAGTTGCTGGTCTCTATAGCGCGAAAACGGTAAGAGCTAGAGAAAAGTGCCTAAGCCTCAATTTGTAGGCCTAGTTCTACTCTACATTGTGATATATAAATCATCTCTCTAGCATTTCAAATAAAGATGCTACCGAGTTTGAACCGAAAAAATTCATGAAATTTGATCAATTTTCAAGTTGCTGGTTTCTATAGCGCGAAAACGGTAAGAGCTAGAGAAAAGTGCCTAAGCCTCAATTTGTAGGCCTAATTCTACTCTACATTTTGATACATAAACCATCTCTCTAGCTGTTCAAATAAAAATGCTATCGAGTTTGAACCGAAAAAATACGTGAAATTTGATCAATTTCCAAGATGCTGGTCTATGTAGCGCGAAAACGGTAAGAGCTAGAGAAAAGTGCCTAAGCCTCAATTTGTAGGCCTAGTTCTACTCTACATTTTGATACATAAACCATCTCTCTAGCTGTTCAAATAAAAATGCTACCGAGTTTGAACCGAAAAAATAAGTGAAATTTGATTAAGTTCACATTTGCTGGTTTCACTTTAATTTAATTTTTTTTATATTACAGAACCATCAAGGGCAAATTCCGGACGATAGCTGATTTGAAAGATATGCCATGGCGTGGCAATGGATACACTCGTTTCTTAAATGGCAATTTTCTATGCTCATGATACCAAATTATGTACAAAATAAGTAATATATTTTTATATGTCCTCTTACCTGAAAACATGCAAATTTTCATTAAATTAAATATAAACAGATTAAAATGAGTTTTATTTTCGCGCTTGCGTTTGTGTGAATGTGTGTGTGGTCCGAATCCAATGTGGAAAATAATAAATATAGTTGGCGCAACTAAGGAATTGCGCGTGATTTTTCGGAGATTGTTTGGAGATAATTTGTGTGAGGCAAAACACAAAGAAAAACATCATTAATCATCATCTGCATTAAAATGTTTGAACTACAAGTTTCGTGAACGTCCTGATGATAGTTGGTAACGGTGACGGTCGCGCCATATACTAGAAGTTTTGCGAAGCTTGTAGTTCAAGCTTCTTCATGCAGGCATTAGTTTTGTGACGCCAGCGACATTTGTCAGAAATTTCGTGAAACTTATAGTTCAAGCATTTTAGCGCTACTGTTGCAACCGGTAAATTTGAAATATTTTGTGCTGTTTACTATTTTATAAAAACGACAGGATAATAACTTATTTCACCATCTTAACGTCACTGTTGACAATTTTGAAACATTTGACATAGGGCGGTTATTTGTGTAACTGATGCATACCAATAGTTTGGTTGGAATAGGTTGTTACCAGTCTGAACTATGATTAATCAATGATTAAAGTCATTTAAGCATTTTCTTTATTAAATAAGTTTGAAATAGCACATACAAAATATTTATCTTCTTACATACCTAAAATATTTACAAAAAAAATAATAATAATAAAAACGAACAAAACTTAATATACAATAATCATAATTATTGTGAGAATTATATAAACATGGCAGTTAAATTGATGGCCTTAATGGATAATTACACAACGCTGAGATCTGTAACCTCTTAATGACGTATATATACTTTTAATATAAATATTTAGAATAATTAAAACTATTATACAAGACATTTTTTGTTATATATTTATAAAATAATTACAATTTTTTTAAAGCCTTCGCTGCATTTATTACATTTAATATTGCTTCATTTCGGTGCTCACTATATCACAAGAAATCGGTCTGGTTACTGGATCATTTGCAAGTAGCGGTTCTCCTCGAGGAGGGAACTGAGGGACGACGTCATGTCGTTGATGATCATATTCGAGCTGGTGGCGTCCGCGCACTTGGCGAGCGGGTGCGTGCTGCTGGACACCAGCTCGTTGTTGCCCACCCACGACTGGCAGTTTTGGACGTACTCTAGAGTGCGCTGGTAGGTGTCTTGTCGCATGCCCATGGTGGGTTGTTGTACGGCCGTTTGCGCCACACCGGGGGACATTTGCGATTGGCTTATGTCCTTGCACTGGATCTCACTGGGTTCGTGTTTGCTGGTGCACTGGTGGTGGTGGAAACACTTGTTGGCGGGGAACATGTTGATTTTGCAGTTGCAGCAGTTTGGGGGGCATTGGTTGTTGGGGCGGTATGTGTTTTGGGGATCGTAGTGGGTGCACGGCCGGTGCATTTGGGCCTGTTGGGGTTGGTTGATTGTGTCGGTGGGTGCGGGTGTTGCCATTGCTGGGGAGGGGAGTGGTTCACAGTTGTAGGTTTGTGGTGGAGGGTATGGTTGGTTGGTGTTGCAGTAGGTGTTTGAAGGACACTGGGGGCTGTTCATATAGGGGGGTTGATTGCACATTTGGTATGTGTGGTTGTTGCATTGGGGATTGGAGGATACAGACATTGCGGAACCCATGTAGCTAGCGTTCATTTGTTGTTGGGGCGGCCTGCACTGGTTGTAGTCTGCGTGGGTGTTGCGGGAAGGACACATGTTGTGTTGTTGGGGAGGAACTGATTGGTTTTGACACATTTGACGATTGTCCCAATTGTTGCCGTGCTGGATGTAACAGTTGTTGTGGTTGTGCTGTTGGGGCTGAGGTTGGAGATTGTTGTAACAATTGTTTTGCATATTTTGTTGCATGAACATGTTGTTGCAATTCTGCTGGATCTGTGGTGATTTCATTACTTGACTCTGCGGCGACATAAGTTGAGGGTGACAACGTACCGACATTGGAGGTGCTGGTGACTGAACCATTTGATTCATATTCGATGCTGGAGAATGTACCATTTGCGCAGGAGAATGTACCATCGGTGATGGAGACATTAGTGGATTCTGCATGTTGTAGTTTGAAGACGGAGATGGCATCATTTGGTTAAACGTCGATGCGGGTGATGGCATCATTTGATTGTTTGGTGATGGCATCATTTGGTGATTTGGAGATAACACATTGTTTCCAATTTGCATATAATTTGGTTGAGGTGACGGTAAAATTTGGTTTAAATTTGCACCGGGGGATGGCATCATTTGTGAAGACGGTGATGGCAAGGGTTTCAAACTATTTTCATTCCATTGCATACTACTAAAGTCTCCGTTTTGCGTATCAGCTACTTGGTTTAAGTAATGCACCATTTCATCAGGTATCACCAACTTATTTTCCACCATCTCACCCTCACCGACTTCATCCAGAACCACGGCTTGATTCGGGTGCAACTCTGTGCAGCTACCCTTGAGCGGAGACAAACTTACTGAAGCCGGTCGTGGCGGTGGACTCTTCCTGTCGGTCATCGTGTGGCAGGGCTCCGACATACGTCTCGTATCCGTACTGTTATTCGTTGTACTAGATTGGCGAATCGTGGAAAGGTCTGTTGACAGCCAGGATTGCTGCAAAGCTGTTTGTTGCAAAGACATATTTTGTGTTTGCAGTACGAGGTTGCTAGTTGGTTTGTTTGGGGATGCTTGCAACCGTTGTAATTGACCTGCTAATAAATGGGATGGAGGCGGCGGTGGAATTGACACGCCACCAGTTGTTACTGTTGAAACTTGACTTGATCTTCGGGAACTGCCCACAGATATTGGGTCGTAGAAAGAACTGGGTCCTACACCTGGTCGCATACTGGAAGCCTGAAAAGATACAAAAATTACATTAATAAAAAATTCTTATTACAAAAATTTATTATAAATATATTTTCAAAATGTTTGATAATTCCTAGTATTTACCTGTGATGCCAGACTGCTCTTCCTGCTCATATCCGCACTCCTCATGCTGCCATAATACGAGCTCACCGTTGAGTTGCTGTCCCTTCGGATTTGGGCTTGAGTATGTCCCACAGGTTGTAGTCGTGTTTGCAGGTCAGTCAGTTGTGTTTTTCCCTGCGGAACGGTCACGCCACCCTCAACTTTGAGATCTGTAATCCGTCTGTTAAGGTCTGTAATGCCTAACGTTTTCCGTTGCGTCAAAGGTGGAATGGATGGAAGGTTGGACATTGGTTTAGCTTGGAGTCGCGGTTTCAGTCTGTTACGCGCCAGCCGGTCCTGCACTGCAATACCGCCACCGCCTCGTCCATCAGTTCCTATTTGTACCATAGCTCGTAATACCACAGGTAAATCATCAATCTGCAAAAATAAATCATGCTGTATTTCATGTGATTTCAGGTTATCCAAGTTATTTAGACCAAAATAAAGTTAATAGTTACCTCAAGGTCTTCGGCATCGTACGGCCACGCGGGGTCATCCAATGGTCCGTTTCTTTGTACTGTAGAGGCGACATCTGAGGAGAGGTCGTCGTTGAAGCCACCGGCCAGTTGGGTGGCTCCGAGTGGACTTCCTTGTTGCTGGTGTCCGGGTGAATTAACATCAGACTGTTTAAAAATAAAATAAAAGAATTAAAGAGGCAATTTGATTATTAACATTTTACTTTACGAATACAGCATATTATAAGGAAAGTATTGCTATCCCTAACTACTTTCCGACGAAAAAAACTACTGTATAAAGAAAGTATTGTTCCGAAAAATACAGAAAAGAAAAAATTTCTTTTCAAATATTGGATTATTATATCGGAAGAGCTCGAAAATGGCTAGAGCTTAGCCGAAACTAGTTGCAAAGTGTAACTGAAGTGTGATAAAAAACAAAGTAAAAAATCGTTTTATTTATCTTTTAAATTTCTTTTCGTTTTATGATTAAAATAGTAGAAATAGACCCGTATATGTGATAATAATAAAAGTTATATGAAAGACACTCACCTCTGATTTTATGCTGGGACTGCTAAGACTTGCAGTTTTGTGACTTTGCATGTCTTCGCTGCGCGGACTGGAGTCCAAACCAGCTGGACCGTCATCCGATCCCCCATCAATGCCTTTGTGCTTTTTATTTGCGTAGAACTCAGCCCCGTGCACCGTTTTCACATGCTTTCGTAAGGAACTGGGATCCGTATAACGTTTTGTACATCCCGGTGCTTTACACACATAGGGTTTCTATAGGAGAAAACGAGAATAATTAAAATATTCATTAAATAAAATTGTTATCTATATTCACAACAACAACAGACAAATACAAGGAAAAGAGTTTAGTTTCTTTACTTACATACAAAAATCCATACAGTTAGCAATGGATTCAAACAGTTGGTTAGCTGAATTCAGTTTGTAGTAATAAAAAGTGTTTTCTTACCTCATTACTATGTGTGCGATTTTGGTGTTTCGCCCTATCGGACGCATTACTAAATGCCTTCGAGCAGCCCGGGTACTCGCAGGTGTAAGGTTTTTCGCCCGTGTGTGAGCGCAGGTGAGTCTTGAGGTTCTCCAGTCTTGAGTAGGCTTTGACACAGCCTTCAAACTGTACAAAAATAGACGAAAATTGTAACATATGTTGTGAAAGTATTTTTTTTTACCCTACAGTTGACTTATATGGCCGTAACACTCGCCCTGTAACCATTGTTCAAATTGATTTTTTAGGGGTACCCTTTAATGAACATATCGCTAGAGTTTAAAAGTTTGGCTTTAAATTACTATTTTTCTTCGGTGTTTTCATCACTTTATATTGCACGCCATTTTCTACAATTGCGTTTATAATAGGGGTACCTTCTAATGAACATATCGCTATTATATTTGTAGAGTTGTTTATAGGAATATCAAATGATATTGTTATCTTTGTCGTACATTAAGGAACTGCTGTTTTTGTCTCAAATATTTCATAATGGCCGACGACGATATGAAAACAAAAAGTCGGTAATAAAGCGTGCGTTTGCGGAAAAAAGCCAATTTTTGTTTTAAACACATTCATTATACAAAATGGCGTTCGATGTATGCATTTGCACAACTTATAAATGTGTTGTAAATGTATATAAGTAATGAATTGTTGCGGTATGTGTAGAGTGGATTAGAAATAATGGAATATGAATATATATATAGTGGGGTTTCTGTCTGATATGTAAGTTTTATAAACAATTTTATAACAGTATAACCTTCAATAGCATATAATAGCATATTTTGATTTATATAAAACATGGGTGGCCGGCCAAAGCGTCGACCGCGGTCGCCTAGTGGCCCGGGTAACTATTCCTAGTCACCCGCCTATCTGATATATACACATATGTATTTAGTATGAAAAAATAATAATTATTTTCTTTTATTAAAATACTTTTATATTGAATATGTCGCACCTTGAGACAACTGTCGTAACTTAAAAAAGTTTTTCGATATTGTATTTTAAAGATTTATATATATATATATATATATATATATATATATATATATATATATATATATATATATATAATTTACACACTTGAGGTAGTGTAAATAATATATGTATAAATTATGAACCCGCTCACACAATTAAAATAGCACGAGATTTTCTCAGAAAAAGCTGAAACATGATACATGAGGTCTTATGAAGATTTCTAACATTAGACCATAATATCTGAACTTATAGTAGTGCGCATTTCCCCTACGGTATACATGTCGAATGCACTAATGCCTCCTCTGTCTAACTCTGGGATCTAAATCGCACAGCAGGGGAGCTTTGACCTACCAAACGCGACAGAATCAATTTTTAGTCGAGTTACGAGGTTACGGCCATAATAGCAAATCGAAATTTAATGAAGTTCAGCTTGTACTTACCGTGCATTTGTGAGGTTTTTCTCCTGTATGCCGTCGCATGTGCACCACAAGCATGTACTGCGCCTTGAACGGCTTTTCCGCTCGTGAGCAACCCTCCCATCGACATACAAACGACTTTTTGTTCGCGTGTATGTGATCGTTGTTGATATGCTGAAATCAAAATTAATAATTTAATAATTTATGATATTGCTATCTTTGTCGTACATTAAGAAACCGCCATTTATGTCTCAAATATTTCATGATGGCCGACGACGATGCGAAAACAAAAAGTCGGTAACAAAGCGTGCGTTTGCGGAAAAAACCTATTTTTGTTTCAAACACATGGCTTTAGATGCATGCATTTGTACTTATAACAACTTATAAATGTTTTGTAAATGTATATAAGTAATGAATTGGTGTAATTTAAATATTTAATTAAAAACATTGACCTTCAATAATATTACTATTATTATTCTTTAATAAAATCTATTATTATTATTATTGTTTAATTCTATTAGTCTATAAGTCTATTATTATTATTTTTATTATTATTGTTTAATTCTATTAGTCTATAAGTCTATTATTATTATTTTTATTATTATTGTTTAATTCTATTAGTCTATAAGACTATTATTATTATTATTACTGTTTAATTCTATTAGTCTATAAGTCTATTATTATTATTTTTATTATTACTGTTTAATTCTATTAGTCTATAAGTCTATTATTATTATTTTTATTATTATTGTTTAATTCTATTAGTCTATAAGACTCTTATTATTATTATTATTATTGTTTAATTCTATTAGTCTATAAGACTATTATTATTATTATTATTATTATTGTTTAATTCTATTAGTCTATAAGTCTATTATTATTATTATTGTTTAATTCTATTAGTCTACTAGTCTATAAGTCTATTACTATTATTATTACTGTTTAATTATATTAGTCTATAAGTCTATCATTATTTTTATTATTGTTTAATTCTATTCGTCTAAAAGTCTATTATTATTATCACTGTTTATTTCTATTAGTCTATAAGTCTATTATTATTTTTATTATTGTTTAATTCCATTACCCCCGTATTCATCGATGTTCCATAAATCTGATAGATTTATTATTATTATTTATTTATTTATTGATAATAGCTATTGAACCCATAAGTATTCGTTGTTATAGCTACAATAAATAAATTATCTAGGGAATATAGTTACTTTAGATTCTCTCTATTGGAAACACTGAATAATTAAACAAAAGATGTCATCAAAGCTTCAATTGCAAGCGCTACTCAAGGTGTTTGACATTTGTTTTGACCTATTCTATCACAGTGAAGTTGTCAATTTATCCATTCAATAGCTTCTGGGGCCTATAAGTCTATTATTATTATTATTATTATTATTATTATTGTTTAATTCTATTAGTCTATTATTAATGTTTAATAAAGTCTATTATTATTATTAAATCCCAAGGCCAAGACAGAAGGAAACAACAGGAGATAAAAATAATATACTACCCTATCTAACTATCGATATTCTTTAACCTGTTTTTATTTATTTATTCTTTTATTATTATTTTATTATTTTATTTATTCTTTAAAGAATTAAAGATTCAAGTCATTAAACAAATGAAATCGAGTGTTTTGAAATTATCTAATAAGTTTTTCTAAATATTAAATACATATAATCAATTAAATTCTAACGTCAATTATTTGCGGATATTAGTGGTGCAATCTATAAGTGTACTAGTGAAACAGTGAGTTACAAATAGTTTTATTTTTTACCTTGACTAAGTCGTCTTGCGTAGGAAACTCTGTACCGCACTCCCGCCAATGACAATTCGTTTCGATGAAGTCGCCGGGTTCATCCTTGAGGTCCGATGGATCTCCCTGGGCATCGTTGAGGGCGCACTGTCCTGTTACACTGCTGGGCTCCTTCTTGACGCGTGTTTTCCGCGACGACACGTCGTCTACGGAGATGATTGTGCCTGCTTCTGACTTTTTCCGTGCGTGCATTAACTGTAAATAAAAACAGAATTGATATAGAAATAAATAATTTTTTAACAAATGAATAAATTAAATGTGTAGGTATCTCTACTTTTAGGTAGTTTATGTAAACAACATTTAAAACAAAAGCACCTCTAAAGGGCTACTAAGGTGACTAGATATGAAAGTCATTCGATTATTTTTTTCGGGATAATCATATCAGGGATACAATATGTTCCATATACATAGAATTTGTCTAGTATTTGAGTGTCATCTATATATATTGTAAATTTTTTGTAAAATTAAATCGGAAAGTGTTCTCATCAGATAGTAACACATATATTCTTCTCTTAAAATTTCTTTGAAGAGAAATCTAGCAGTCGGATATCATGCCATTATAATAATTTCCAAATTTGGATTAGATTTAATCATCAAAAATATATGGTGTAGGCACGACTTTCCGAATAAATAATTTTAAAATTATGTAAATGATTTACACGAACATTTTATAGATTCATAATATTTACCAAATTTTTAAAATTAATTATTTATTAATTAATTCGGAAAGTCGTGCCTACACCATATATTTTAGATTGTGACATTATTGTCCAAATATTTTATAATTGCTACATTTTATATATTATAGTTACCAAATTATTTGCAAATAAACAAAATGTTTTCCAAAATAATTAATTTTTTTTTAATGATTTTCATTCGATTATTACATTATTTTCCAAATATTTTATAATTGCTACAACGCCAACTCTACCTATTCTGAATGGTCCTTTGAGGGTGTTTTTTTGTATATAAAATTTTGAATTGCATGCCATTACTTGAATATTAATTAACTTACTTCTGCTTTGGCGGCGGCATTATGCGAAGACACATGTAGAGGATGGTGGCCCAACGAGTACATAGGATGTGGAGGCGCCGGGGCTGGAGGTAGCGGCAGCAGCGAGCCGGCGCTGCGCATGAGGTGCGCCTGCAGTTGCTGCAGGTGCACCCCGGGGTGCATGCTGAGCGCCGGACTGAGCGCCCCGGCGGAGAGGTGGCCATAGCTCCCACTCGCACTCGACGACCGCGACCCGTTCACGATCGACGCCAGCGAGTTGGGCGAGAACCGGATCATGGAGTTGATGTCGAAGGAGTCCGAGTAGGGGGAGGAGGAGAGCGCCCGCTTCCGCGACTGCCGTATGCTGCCCGGCCGGGGGCTGTTCAGCCGCGAGCCGTCGATGCTGAAGGGGTAGTCGCTGCTCGCCAGCGTCGAGGTGGGGTGCAGCTCGGTGAGGCCGCGGGCGCTCAGGTACTCCGGTGACAAACCCAACCCTGTAACACAAGAAAAAAAAAATAGTATGAATTCAGAAAATAAATATTAATTAGTATTTAATGAGGTGGTAAGGGCTGATGCAAAACATTCTAGACATACAGCCCAAACGTCAAGGTCATCTGCACACGATACTATCTGCTACAAGCCTCAGGCGCCCGAAATCACGGCGGGATAATCGATACATCGAGAGACCAGAAAATACCTATATATAAATTAATATTATTTATTAATTTAAGACTAATTAAAAAGATATTTATGGAAAATAATGTAATGCATAGTTCAAGTCGTTTGAAATAGTGGACGGGCATAGTCGGGTTGGTAGGGGCCGCCCACCCACCCCACCTTCGCCCGCATAGTTTTTTCAATGGATACAGACGTTTTATATTGTTTAAACCATTCCAGGAAGAGTGTTATCCTATGGTAAAAACTATGCGAACAGAGGTGGGGTGGGCGGGCGGCCCCTACCAACCCGACTATGCCCGTCCACTATTTCAAACGACTTGAACTATGCATTACACTATTATCCGTTATTTTCTAAGATTAAATTAACGTCATTTATTAATTTAAGACTAATTAAAAAGATATATGTGTAAAACAATGTAATGCATAGTTCAAGTCGTTTGAAATAGTGGACGGGCATAGTCGGGTTGGTAGGGACCGCCCGCCCACCCCACCTTTGTTCGCATAGTTTTTACCATAGGATACAGACGTTTTATATTATTTAAACCATTCCAGGAAGAGTGTTATCCTATGGTAAAAACTATGCGAAAAAGGTGGGGTGGGCGGGCGGCCCCTACCAACCCGACTATGCCCGTCCACTATTTCAAACGACTTGAACTATGCATTACATTATTATCCCTTATTTTCTAAGATTGTATTGTTTCTGTCTGTTATGTTTCTATTGTCTTTTGTCTAGTGAGTGTATATGTCCTTTAACCTTCTTGTGTTTCTATTTATTTTTCATTTATTTATTTTGACTTTTATCAATTTCTTCTTGTTCATTGCTTTTTATTCCTTTTTCTTTCTAATGTTCGTTGTCATGTGTCTATAGTTTTTTATCATTTGCCTTTTGTTTTTTATCTTTTGTTTGTGTCACTGAGAAAAACAGAATAAATAATAATAGGATGAAAGCTAATAATAGAAAAAACAAAGAATGTAACACAATAGATATAAAACAAAACGCAAACGATATTAGGATAAAAACAGAAGAGAACTGAGATTTAAAAAAAGACAAAGAATGAAATGCATTATTTGTCTTTTTTTAAATGTTAGTTCTCTTCAATAAAGGAGATGAACATGGATATAAAACAAAACGCTAAAGATATATAAAATATTTATTATTATGATAAAAACAGAAGAGAACGGAAATCGGGAAAAACTTGATAATGTCTAGAGCTTAGGCGAAACTAGTTGTTTCAAACAATTAAACAAGTAGTTTTTCAAGTTTTTTACCACTTGTTTAATTGTTTGAAACAACTAGTTTCGCCTAAGCTCTAGACATTATCAAGTTTTTCCCGATTTCCGTTCTCTTCTGTTTTTATCATAATAATAAATATTTTATATATCTTTAGCGTTTTGTTTTATATCATGTTCATCTCCTTTATTGAAGAGAACTAACATTTAAAAAAAGACAAATAATCATTTTATTCTTTGTCTTTTTTAAATCTCAGTTCTCTTCTGTTTTTATCCTAATATCTTTAGCGTTTTGTTTTTTATCCACTGCGTTGCATTCTTTGTCTTTTTCCTATTATTAGTTTTCATCCTATTATTATTTGTTCTGCTTTTCTCATCTGTTTCTATGACTGTTACGGCCCTGACTGGTTCCAGCCTGTTACAAGAAATAAAACTCGCCCTCTGTTTACTCTCCCTGCACGATCGGAAACGTCGTGTTTATAATAAGCGTTAACGATAGTTTTCGTCTTCTTTTTTTTAATGGCGCGTGTGCCCGAGTCGGGGGCGGCGATAAAAGCCCCATTCGGACACACATGCGTGCGGGTGTTTTAAATTTAAACACAGTCACACACACACATTACACACACCGGGAGAGCCCACAGCCTACTGGATATACGAAAATAGCGGGCGAGGGCAACGGTTCATTAAGTAAATCGTCAAGAATTCCAGCACTTACCTACATCTGTTTCTAATGAACTGCACACGCCGCCGCCGTATTATTTATAATGCCGAAGAAAGGGAAGTCGTAGCGACAATTCGGTTTAATGGGCCGAGATGTGAGGTGTGACTACTTGAAAATGATCTCATTAGATTATTTACAAGTATTCGAAAAGTAATCTTCACAATGGTGAAGATTACAGTACTGTTCTATAACTTTTTTCAATTACATTGTTCATCAAACGTATAGAAAAGTCAAAATTAGCAATTCGACTTGATTTTCGCGATATGAATGACAATCAACGTTATTATCGCGAAAAATTGAATTGCTCATTTTGACATTTCTTTACATATTATGAGTAATATGGTTGAAATAGACTATTTTTGGAAAATGTCTGTCTGTCTTTTTTAAAATGTCAGTTCTCTTCTGTTTTTATCCTAATATCTTTTGCGTTTTGTTTATATCCATTGTGTTGCATTCTATGTTTTTTTCCTATTTTTAGTTTTCATCCTATTATTATTTGTTCTGTTTTTCTCATTGACACAAACAAAAAATAAAAAAACGAAAGGCTAATGATAAAAAACAATAGACACATGACAATGAACATTAGAAAGAAAAAGAATATATATATATATATATATATATACATATATATATATATATATATATATATATATATACATATATATATATATATATATATATATATATATATATATATATATATATATATATATACATATATATATATACATATATATATTTGACTTTTTTTGTTGACATTTTTGACATATTGTTGATATTTTTACTGTTTTTTGTGTCTTTTTTGACTTCTTTGACATATTTACTTTTTGACTTTTTGTCATTTTGACATTCTAACAATTTGACATTCTCACATTTTGACTTTTTGATATTTTCTTACATTTTGACTTTTTGACTTTTTGACTTTTTGACATTTTCTCACATTTTGACTTTTTGACATTTTCTCACATTTTGACTTTTTGACATTTTCTCACATTTTCCCACATTTTCTCACTATTTTCGCTACATTCCCGCCCAATTATACGCACATCGTCTTAATCGTGATTCCATCGCTGTTAGTGGACCGATAATGCTAAAATTTTCACTGCATCGTCCCAGATAGTGTCCGCAGAGAATTGTCAAATTTGATCGCAACCTGTTGCTCCGTTTTCCCTAAATCTTGTTCACAGACAGACAGATATACATACATACACACAGACGTCGTAAAAATCGGGTTTGTTTCGACTATTTTAGGCATAAAACGTAATGAAATTTAATGTTCCTATTTAATTTTATATAACATTTTCGATATTTTCAACTTTTAATGTCTTACATTTTTTTTGACATTTTGACATTTTTGACTTTTTAAACTTTTTTTGATATTTTTGTTGACATTTTTTACTTTTTTTTTACATTTTTAACTTTTTTTTTACATTTTTGACTTGACTTTTTTTTTTAAAAATTTGACATTATTTTAGCCATAAAACGGTAACGTATTGTAATTTATATGTATATTTTAACTATTAGTATTGCCATTTGTAATGACATGTGTAAAATTTTAGTTATTAACCCGAATAAATTGAATTGAATTGAATAATATAAATATATGTATTATGGGAAATAAATATGTTTGATTCTTCCACTTTCTGTGTATTTTTCACTTGTAATTCGAAAACTATGCTTTATAATTTTATAATAGTTAAGAAATCATGGTATTATTTTGTTGTTACCTGTGTTTTTGCCATTTGAACTAAATAAAGCCATTAAAACTAAATATCATACATTACTTTGATATCTCGAATAAATGTTGCGTCTTGAATGGTTGACTACTGACTGATGGTCTCTATTTATTTGAAGAGGATGTAACATGTCATAGTTAGAGACAAATTTATCAAACATTAGTGACTTGTTCTATGAACTGACGGCCAATTTAGGAGCGATGACGATGTTTTCCCGTCGGCGGGCCGTCGCTGCTCGCCATGCTTCTGTACGCGCGTGAATAATGATGGAGAATTGGAAGTGCGGGCGGTGCGCGCTATTTCCAGCACTCTCGGCAACTTCTCCACTCGCTAATTCCCGACTCCCGCGTCTAATTGCGGACCCGTTCTATTTCGATGCGGTGGCGCTACATTGTCGCACTCTATTATTTGCAATTACCGACTGTGTACCAACATCAAACAAAACTAATATACCGTGTAATCATACTACAGGGGACAAAATTACTGTTAAAACAAAATTTTAAATACACTTTTCAGTTTAAAATCACTATTTTTAAAGAAAAGTCAAGTAGGCGAGTAACAATTGCTATATTAGCCTATAAAAATGGGGTCGCCACCCATGATCTACACTATTACTTTGTTATAGGCTAATATAGCAATTGTTACTCGCCTACTAGACGCAATTAGAATTTTTTTTAACATTTTTTCTATTGTGCTATTTAATGCACATTCGTGTTGCCCGCAAAAGAGATGTTAAATAAGTGGCAACTTCCTGCCATGTGAAATATAATCAAGCAGACGCGTAATCCGAAGATGCGGGCCCGCACAATCTCACCGGCGCATTGTTTACTCACGCAGCGAATAGAAAGACGCCTCTTTGAATATCCGGCTGGTGCTTTATGTAAAATTCCGTACGTGACGGCATCAATATCATGTAGACTCGTATTGTCGTATTCAAAGTAATTATGAGTTTAGTAGTAGAAAAACTAAAGATCGTTTTAGACAAGACAATTTCTTGACTCAAAAGTTAGTCAAGATGCGACAATCTAAATTATCTTGTATCATACAGCAAATTATTTGAAATATTGAATTGGATGGTAAGTCGGATAACGCGTTCTATTTGCCAAGGATAAATTGTATGGGATGAGGATATATGAATTCATCTCTTGAACAACTTTTGAGCTAAGAAATTGTCTTGTCTAAAACGACCTTAAGATATTAGTGTTTACTTTCTAGAATCAAATTGTTCGCAATTATCTTTAGGTCATCGTTTTAAATATTCATCAAACCGGGAGTGACATACAACAAAGCATTGCTGGCAAACTCATCTATAGACAATCTTTTTTCCTCCCTACTAAAAATACATTAAAACCCATTTAAATCACTGTTGCAATAAATAATAAAGAGGTTGCATGTCCATGCTGTCTGCGGTTCCGTTCGAGCGATCCTCGCAAGCGCAGGCAAACGATGATTTAAAACATTCAGACATAATTAATGAGACGGGCACGTCGACGGTTCGCAGTCAATCAGTCACATTTATTGCGCGTGTCGGTCGCGTTCGCGTTAATAAACCTTAATTAATAAATGGATCTGCTAAAATGCAATTAATGCTCGTACTCACTCTATCGCGCAAGTTTATTACCATTGCCATTTTTTGTTGGTTGGTTGATTCCAATTGAACCGCGCCGCGCACGATTAATTCCCCATCGGAGCCGCCGAGAGGGGTATGGGAAAGGTTTATCGGCATCATTAAGGGAACGTTTTAATTCCGCGACTGGCAATGAGATGGAGTATGCAAATTATAATCTGGAGACGATTATGGAATTCATGATTTTATACGTCGTAAAATATATGGGAACTTAATTAATGAGTAGTAGCAAATCTGATATATGGACATATGCAGTGCGCATGGTTTTCGATCTTAAGAGGAATTTACTTATTAATTAATACTTACATGCAAAATTATTATTATCTTATGTTATTTTTATTTAAGTGAAATTCAACATTATTTTTTCCAATTATTCGTTAAAAAAGCCAATGCGAAATTTTGTCTTTCTTAATTTTTTAATTTAATTTGGCTCAATTAACCAGATTCCGAGATATTATGCGTTATTTTTGGTACAATCTATATACAATGTGATTTAAATAAGAACCAACACTGTAACTTCTTTATTTCACAATTGACGAAAAATGGTTAAACTTTTTAAAATTTATAAACATTGTAAACATATTTTAAAAATAACATTCATTTCCGGTTTGGCCCCGTAACACACTATATACTTTTTGTTGGTGTTTGTATATTACTCGATTAATTCTCTTTATGGTCGTATAAAAATTGTATATGGTTATATAAACAAATTTTCAAGAAAATTGCGACTTAAAACAGTCAATGTAATTTCTTTAAAATGTTTAAACGCAATTTCCTTGAAAATTTGTTTATATAAGAAGTTAAAAACAAAAGCTAAAAAACAAAAGCTATAAAACAAAAATTAAAAAATAAAAGTTAAAAAATAAAAGTTAAAAAACAAAAGCTAAAAAAATAAAAGTTAAAAAACAAAAGTTAAAAAACAAAAGTTAGAAAACAAAACATAAAAACAAAAATTAAAAAACAAAAGTTAAAAACAAAAGTTAAAAAACAAAAGTTAAAAAACAAAAGTTAAAAAACAAAACATAAAAACAAAAATTAAAAAACAAAAGTTAAAAAACAAAACATAAAACAAAAATTAAAAAACAAAAGTTAAAAACAAAAGTTAAAAAACAAAAGTTAAAAAACAAAAGCTAAAAAAATAAAAGTTAAAAAACAAAAGTTAAAAAAAAACATAAAAACAAAAATTAAAAAACAAAAGTTAAAAACAAAAGTTAAAAAACAAAAGTTAAAAAACAAAAGGTAAAAAACAAAAGTTAAAAAACAAAAGTTAAAAAACAAAGGTTAAAAAACAAAAGTTAAAAAACAAAACATAAAAACAAAAATTAAAAAACAAAAGTTAAAAAACAAAACATAAAAACAAAAATTAAAAAACAAAAGTTAAAAACAAAAGTTAAAAAACAAAAGTTAAAAAACAAAAGTTAAAAAACAAAAGCTAAAAAAATAAAAGTTAAAAAACAAAAGTTAAAAAAAAACATAAAAACAAAAATTAAAAAACAAAAGTTAAAAACAAAAGTTAAAAAACAAAAGTTAAAAAACAAAAGTTAAAAAACAAAACATAAAAACAAATATTAAAAAACAAAAGTTAAAAAACAAAACATAAAAACAAAAATTAAAAAACAAAAGTTAAAAACAAAAGTTAAAAAACAAAAGTTAAAAAACAAAAGTTAAAATACAATGTAAAAGTAGCAATAGCCATGGAAACAAAAGATGGCTCGTGAAATAAAGAGGTTACAAAATATTCCCTCTTATTTGGCTTCACACTGTATATTTATTGCCCAACAAATAACCCTAATTATAAGACAATTAGCGGATTTAGCTAATCATAAATATGCCCTTAGAAAATTCAAAATGTCTTCTGTTTAAATATTGGAAGAATAGTTGGCTACCGCACGCATACAATTTGATTTCTATAAATAACACTAATCTAAATCGAGTACAGAATGTAAATATAAAAATATATTGCCCTAAAAATTCGCATCGAAATCTTTATAATTCAATAAAAACGCCCCTTAATATTTCAACACATTCACACTGTATTAATTCAGTTTTTCAACGCGTGAATTTATTTACGTTCCGCCTCACCGAAAATAAACAATAAAAGCCGCCACATTTCACCGCGCGCCGTCGATTCGTTAATGATTTATTTACCTTGCCCTGGGTGCTATATTTGTTATTGCTGCAGACGCGCCGTTTATTTTCATAATATCCGCGACCGATAAATCCGCAATTCCCCCCAAATAAATCACACACACACATACAGTGCGTGTCTGCATGTGCGTGTGCTATTTAAAACGTGAGAGCGAGAGGGCAGCGGATATGTTTCCATTATAGCTTTACGATCGCACATAAATTCAACTATTAACTCCATTCCGAATACGTTGACTCCAGATTCCCCATCGGAGAGCAGAGAGATATAAACAATTTTATTACGGGGCCGCGCCGGCTCGCATTCATAATGGACCGAATATATAAAAACGCTTTTTTTTATTGGAACGCACGGGGAAAAACCAGTTCAATTAAGGCCTTTATAAGTATTTTCCCCACCAATTTAGACATACCACTTTTAAATTAAACACTAAATAGTACGGTACCTTTTAATTTATGCGCCGGGAGAGAGAAAAAAAAAATAAACGATCTTCTTTCCGAGGCCTTAATTGGGGAGCTTATTATCTGTTAATAACGTGTTATGTAAACAACCGGTTCCGGAAACAAATTATGAGAGGATTTGGTGGGTAATAATAAAACATATATTTTCAACAGATTTTTCACGTTTTACTGTCGGTAAGTATTATTTAAATCAATTTAAAAAATCATGCATTTAAGGGTTAAAATGCTTGATTTTTTAAATTGATTTAAATTATAGTTACCGACAGTCGTCTACTTGCTACAAAACATTATAATCGCCATTTATTAGCAACATCAGGAAAACTGTTATTCTGTACATCCATACAGAATAACAGTGTCCTGTCATATGTATGCAGATATCTATCTGCTATAAATAGAAAACAAAAGTTAAAAAACAAAAATTTAAAAAACAAAAGTTAAAAACAAAAACTAAGAAACAAAAGTTAAAAACAAAAGTTAAAAACAAATGCTAAAAAACAAAAGTTAAAACACAAAAGTTAAAAAACAAAAGCTAAAAACAAATGCTAAAAACAAAAGTTAAAAAACCAAAGTTAAAAACAAAAGTTAAAAACAATAATTAAAAAACAATAATTAAAAAACAAAAGTTAAATAAGAAAAACTAAAAAACAAATTAAAAAAAAAGTTAAAAACAAATGTTAAAAAACAAAAGTTAAAAAACAAATGTTTAAAACAAAAGTTAAAAAAACAAAAATTAAAAAAAACAAAAGCTAAGAAACAAAAGTTAAAAAACAAATGCTAAAAAATAAAAGTTAAAAAACAAAAGTTAAAAAACTGAAGTTAAAAAACAAATGTTAAAAACAAAAGTTAAAAAAACAAAAATTAAAAAAACAAAAGCTAAGAAACAAAAGTTAAAAAACAAATACTAAAAACAAAAGTTAAAAAACCAAAGTTAAAAACAATAATTAAAAAACAAAAGTTAAATAAGAAAAACTAAAAAACAAATTTTAAAAAAAGTTAAAAACAAATGTTAAAAACAAAAGTTAAAAAAACAAAAATTAAAAAAAACAAAAGCTAAGAAATAAAAGTTAAAAAACAAATGCTATAAAATAAAAGTTAAAAAACAAAAGTTAAAAAACAAATGTTAAAAACAAAAGTTAAATAACAAAAGTTAAGAAAACAAAAATTAAAAAAACAAAAGCTAAGAAACAAAAGTTAAAAAACAAATGCTAAAAAATAAAAGTTAAAAAACAAAAGTTAAAAAACAAATGTTAAATAAGAAAAGTTAAAAAAAACAAAAATTAAAAAAACAAAAGCTAAGAAACAAAAGTTAAAAAACAAATGCTAAGAAAAAAAAGTTAAAAAACAAAAGTTAAAAAACAAAAGGCAAAAACGAAAGTTAAATAACAAAAACTAAAAAACAAAAATTAAAAAAAAACAAAAGTTAAAAACAAAAGCTAAAAACAAAAGTTAAAAAACAAAATCTAAAAAAAAGTTAAAAAACAAAAGCTAAAAAACAAATTAATAAAAAAAAACTCACCTACCGGCAAGAAAATAATGGAGAAGAATATAAAATAATGAATAAGAACAAATAGACAAATGTCAAAATAAATAAATGAAAAATATATAGAAATAGACAAAAAGTGACAAAAGTTTAGAAGGTAAGCAATAGAAGGTAAGTAACCTTAAATGCAAGGCTAAAATAAAGATAAATAATTTTAAGAAACAATTGAAAGGATAAAAAACAATAAAGGAAGGACAATTAACAATAGAAGGAAGCAAAAGGAAATAGACCAAAGTCAACGTAAATAATGAATAAGAAATAAAAAACAATTGACAAAAGATAACTAATAAAAAAAAAATTGAATTAACAAGTGCTAAAAAACAAATTAAAAAAAAAACAACTAACCTACGAACAAGAAAATAGTGCAGAAGGATATAAAACAATGAACAAGAACAAATAGACAAATATCAAAATATAAATATGATAATGATATGATAAATATATAAATGGAAAATATATGAAGAGACAGAAACTGACAAAAGTTAAAACACAATAGATGCAAGGGAACTAACATTAAACGCAAGGCAAAAATAAAAGATAAATAATTTAAAAAACAATATGGAAAAGACAAAGGATACAAAACAATAGAGGAAAGACAATTAACTAATAGAAGCAAGCCCACAACTAAAAACAATAGACAAACGTCAAAGTAAATAATGAATAGAAAATAGATACAAGGTAACTAATATTAAAAAACACAAGGCAAAAAAAAAGATAATTTTAAAAATCAATTGAAAAAAAAAGACAAAGGATAAAAAACAATAGAGGATAGACAATT